>JANHFL010005248.1:237487-264678 GCA_032468155.1 Oxyrhabdium leporinum
AAAGAGGGAGGGAGGGAGGGAGGGAGGGAAGGAAGTAAGGAAGGAAGGAAGGAAGGAAGGAAGGAAGGAAGGAAGGAAGGAACCCAATGCAGTTTCTCAATGAAATAATAATAATAACAATAATTCTAAATATTTCTCCTCCCTCATAATCCAGAGAAAACATCTGAAAATTCCATCCTTGCTATGTAGATGACATGGTCCTATCAACTCTGCAGCACTTCCCAGACTGTCTGGCATTCACCTCCAGCTACTATAAAGATTGGATATCTGTACACTAAATGGAAATTACTGGAATTACCAGGATTATCATTCAGACTTTGGCCAAAAAGTTTGTCTGTCTGTCTGTCTGTCTCATTCTCTCTGTATACAAACCACTAAGAATTATTTCACTAAGCTTTCTCTATGTTGTAACCCACTGTGACTGTATTAATAATCTGTACTTATTATAAACAAATTCTCTCATTTTTTTCTTTTTATTCAAAAATAGCGATTGAAACTTTAACTGATCAATGCAATTAATTACTAATTAATATAATCTCATTAATTGGTGGAATTATGTCAGGATCATGGAGATATTTGGATAAGCAGCTGGAAAAAAAATTACAGAATTTTGTTATTTTGTATGAACAGCTGCAGCAAGACTATTATATGCACAAAGGTGGAAAGATTTGACTTTATCCAGATTAGCGAAGATTAAGGAATTTGTTGAGATACTCAAATTGACAGCTTTAATCAGAGATAGGCTAGAACATTGTTTAAATGTAAAGATGATTGGAAACATCTCATTGATTTTTTTGCAGGAAACAGAAAAATGATATGATATATGGTTCTGAGGATTAGACTAAGAATAATATACTACAGAGAAAATGTAGACAAAGATGTAACCTAAAAGTAAGAGGTTATTTTATATTTATAATTATAATTGCTGTAAAAAAAATCAGAAATCACTTCTCTATTATTCGTTTTTTCTTTTATTTTGCACCCGTCTTTTCTTTTTTCTTTTCTTTTCTTCTTTCTTCATTCTAAATAGTTCTTGTTTAGTTTTTATTCTGCATTATTTTTTAAAATAGAAATCATTTTAAAAAAGATCAGAGAGCTAAATCAACTTCCTCTTTATATCATCAGATTAGGTGAGGAAGAACGGTAGGAATGGTATCTATTAAGACAATAACAAAAGGACATAGAAGGGAAACAATCTTTTTCCAGATCTGTTTCTTTCCCTTTTCCCTTTAATACATAGCAACCCAACAATGGGATCTTATAAGATTATTAAAAGGAGATATTCTGTCAGTTCAAAATTTATAATGAACATCATCTTAGCATACTCAATAGTCTTGCTTATGACATACCTACAGTATGTGCCCAATAATAGCTGCTTTTAGGAAACACATTGTAAAAACATATTTTGCCATGGGTCTTTGGAAGACTCCCTCAAAAGACTTTTTACACTAGAGTATTTCCAGAAAAACTTGGATAAGTTGATAATCAAGCTAATTTAGGAGAACAAACCAACAGACTCAGATCCATTCACAAGTTTTTAAACAGTATGAATATGAAATTACTGATCTTCTAATCAAAATGTTAGGTCAGCCTCTATACCAGAAAGCAGACACGTGGCCACTATAACATCATTCTTCAAAACTGACATGGGTAAAATTCAGAAAACTAAAAAATGGCTAAAAAAAAAGATCTTTGACAATCACCAAAATTCTCCAGTAAACATACCAATCATAGGATACATCATTGAAGAGACTCTTTTCAGGTAACAGATTATAGAACACAAAGAAATGAATACATGATTGTTTTTACAGGGAAATGGGAAAAAAACAACCACCATGAGCTACAGCAAGGATTTAGATTGTTCATTTTAACTTTTGTATAAATTCTTCTTCCTAGCATTATTCCTGCACTATGGCAGGGTCCACTTGTCGGCAGAGCCATTTCCATTTGGGTTGATCTAAGGGATCTTCAGGGGCAAAGCCCACGTATTTCATAAACCCACCGGCTTGGGCCCAACGTTTGGAAAGCCAGGCTCTGGCTGTCACAAGCCAGGACAAAGGGTGAGTGAGGAGGAGTAACACCTCTTTGAAAAACCTTGGTCCAGATGACCCAGCTGGTAGCACCTTGTAAGGGCCCCTTCCTAGGATTGCAGGACTACTAATACCTGGCAGTAGATATAAATTGCTTTCAACAGCAGATGGAGTGATGCATAGGTTTGAATCTGAACTTGTGCATAAATTATTATAGTATAATTTAATAGTTTTGAGTTCTAAAAGATTTTGAGTAAAATGAGGAACAGCCAGGAAATGGTAAATAAGATTAAGTATTTGGTCAAAATATAGTTACATTTACATTGATAGAGTCTGAGGAGGTAAATATGAAAAAGTCAAGGTAATTTTTGCTGCTGATAAATATTCTTTCAGTTTTGTTGAAGCCTCATTTGAAAAAAGGCAAATTTCATGGCTGGGAATGCTTAGGAAAAAAAACTGGAAAGAAAACAGCCAATAATGTTCAGCTTTTAGAAAAAAACAATGGTACGGTTACATTTGAATTCCGTTTTAGTCACAATAAGCTAAAGAAGATGACTGTAAAACTGAAAACATGTAGGAAGGAGTAGCCAAAATTATCAAGAAGCCAGGGTGATACTATTATAACTTGGGGTATTTTAAATATAGATAAAAAGCAAGTAAAATAGATATCTGGGTATAAATTATGCATAATACACGGGAAATGAATAGGAATAGGGTTTTGTTCTTTTCTCATTATCATCAAACTTAGGATCAGCCAATGAAGTTGGATGGCAGATAAGCAGGGAAACTTCACACAGACAGACTTCAGATGCTATGACATTCTGGCGTAAAAAAAACATTTGTATTATTTTGGTACATGTTGCTTTCTTCTAATGAGACATTGCTCTGAGGGGGAGGGGAGAAGTCATGTACCTCATGCTGGAATGACCTTACCTTTGTTTTTTCCACTTTCCAGAAGCAAGTCCCACTTGGAGTAATAAATCATCAGGATGATGATCAAAATGGAGTGTTTTCACGCATCCATAAAAATATATCTAATATATCCATGGGAAAATTCTTGCATCTGTAGAAGTAATGTATTTCCCAACAGTTACTTTGTATCTGCAGCAATGCAAAACAGAGATGTATTGTGCAAAGTATTACATAATTAAACAATTGCAGACAGGAAAGCAGTATCAAGCTGGTTAGTACCTGGATTGGGAACTATGATAAGCAATAATTACACTGCAGAAAACAAAATTATTAGTTGGCTTTTGCTCTGAATGGGGAATATGATGGGCATGATTTAGACCAGATGAATGGACAATAGACAGCTGGACTTTCAATTAGAAACTTTGCACACTTAGGATAAATACGAGCCTTTAGTGCACAATCAGGAAAAGAGTCCAAAAGACTGGACACAGAGATCCAGTCACACTTTTATTTTGGACAATCTCCAACCTTGGAAAGATTGTTCTAAATGATGTGGTCATAAAGCATAATTTCACACAACCGCGCCAATTTACGATGGTAGTTGCAACAATGCTGTGGTTAGGCAAATCTTGTGCAGTTGCAGAATTCCATAGTCACGCAATCTGTTTGCAACTTCCTGCCAGCTTCCCCACTGATTTTACTTGTCGGAAGCTGGCAATGAAAGTCACAAATGGTGATAACATGACACAGGAAGCTGCAGGGTGGTAAATGTGAGCTGGTTGCCGGACACCAAATTGCAATCATATGTCTGTGGGGATGTTGTAACAGCCGCAACTATGAGGAATGGATGTAAGTCCCATCATTCAGCACTGTGATAACGTCTCTTGCTGAACAAGGGCTACCTGCATGCCTCAAGCAAAGAGAAAGACAGCTTTCTACATGACAAAAGTCCCTTGTTTGTTGTTACAGTAAAAAATTTCTTTCAGAATCTTGAAATTTCCTCATGGCTAACCCAGTACAAAGCGAGAAAATGTACTCAAAATCATTTCACATTCAAATAAACAGATAGTTGATTTCAAATAAATAAGTTTAATTACATTGGAGAAATAAAATATGGCATGGTAGTAGTAACACATTTGTAACATTATATACTATTCCGCTATAGGTAGTTTAATGGCAGAAGCTACTTTTCATGACAATCTTAGCAGGACTCATGTACAAAGTAATATACAAATCGCCAACAGAAACGTATCGCAGCAGTTGCAAGGGGTGCTACCAGCTCAAACAAACATCTAACAACGCAGTGTACTTCAAGGAGAAGGTTATAATGTTGGATTTACAGACATTGTGAGTTTTAGGCTCTTCACTTGGAAACAATGAAAATAAAAATCTACAGAAAACCAACTTAGCTATTACAAGGAAAAACTTTCTCCGACATTGCATCCCTGGAACTTTTTAGATGTCATAGCAACTTGATTACTCCATTCAGCTGTGACAGATATCTCCTTTTTCAGGCCACTGCTTGTATAACTGACATTTTAAAAGTTTTTATTTAATTTTATTTACATACATTCACCACAGGAAGAAGTTTATTTATTATACAAGAGGCATTTTCATCAGTGCAAGAAAAAGAAATTCAGAGTGATTGCACAGCGTCGAATAAGAAATATACAAATGTACATCAAGATGAGGGACAATCTAATTTCTACATAATAACACTGATGGTTTCTGGTACAGATATACACAACATTTAAAGTTAATACATATACTGTTTAATCATGAAACCGCTCGCTTTGTGACAGCGGGTGGACAACTATGAAGAAATGAAGGCTAAGCTGCTAGGCCATCAGCAGGGAATGTGAGCATTTGGGGAGAACATTTTCCAAAGGAAGGTTTCTTCTCTTAGTAGACCTCCTTAAAACAAGGCTTCCGCTTCCCCATGCTGCATTAAAGCAGGAGAATTGATTGGGCGGATTAGACTACTCCAGCCTATCTGGTCTAAATGCTTTGTTTTTCTGACAATGGCTGGCTAAATGGCTTATCTTGGAGGATCACAAGGAGGTTATCAAAGGATACTGCAACCCCCCCTGTTTTCCAGCCTCTATCGAGGTGACATACGGCGCCTCTGGGAATGGAAATACTCCATTTAGGCAGGGATGCCTGGCAAAATGTATAGAAAGCAATTAGTGACTGAGATGGATTGGAAGGGGCATGCCATTTGAGGCACCCCATAAGGAATGACACAGTAAGGGGCTTGCCTAGCACCAGGTGGCTGAATGATCAACAATGTGATCGGTCCATAGCTATACTGAGAACAGTTGGCCATTCATTGCCTAATGCTACCCAAACTACATGCTAGAAGTGCAGCTTTATTCAGCTGTCCTGAGCCTCACCTGCCTCCTTCAGGTACATTTGAGGAAGAGAGTGGAACTCTCCATTACTGCTATCTAGGGCTCTTGTTGTCCCTGCACAGGAATAAGAACTAATGGCCCTTGTGCAACAGAAACTGCAGGAAAGACCACAACCTTGAAAAGTAGATAAGAAATGTATAAAATGCAATCAATGAACCTCTTCATTCACAGTGTATTGCCTTAGGTGTGAAAACTGTCTTGCCTGCATGCATACATGTACATTCACACATCCTACTCTATATAGATTCCTCAACAGTAGTATGGATTTTTCAGGATGTATGCAACTAACAAATACACATGATAACAATATCCAGTCTTGGAATCAAAGACCTTATTTGGAAAGCTCCATTAACGTATGTACTGAAGCATATGAAGCTCTGGTCTGGGAGCAAATGGACAATGTTTGCATTATTCCTCACTTCAAGTCAGAAAGAAAGAGAAAGAAATGAAGAAAAACGAGGACATGTGGCCCCACTTATGTTTAAATCCCTAATTTAGCGTCGTGTGAAATCTAGCATTCCTCAGAATGACTAGCTGTGGGGAAGAATCATAAGAGCCTGAAGTTCCCTGTGCAGAATGATGTTTCCCTTCCCAAGCATTTTGAGAATAGCTGCCCTAAAGCATGGTTTAAAAGCAGCTAATCTTAGTAAAGTAGCAACAATTATGTTTAGCATTCATTTTGTAGGGACTTCATAGCCAGCTCAGTTGCAAAATGGTGTTATTATAATGTACAAAGTTTCAAAAGAGCTTTTTAAAGGAAAAATACTTATTTACTTAAATGGAATATATTGATGAGGACATAGTATTTCACAGGAAGTTGTTTCTTTATCAATAAGCACCATGGTAAGTGCCATGACAGCCCCATTGTCCCAAAGTTTATTTTAATCACAAAAGATAGCAACTTGAATACATAAAACAGAAATCCACTTTTGCATTAAAGTCACAAGAATTAAGTTTAAAAATGACTCTTGAAATACTTTTGTATTTTATACACTGGTATTTTTTGCTCCTAAATGTTCAGGTTGAAAACTGTTCCTATTGATTTAGAAAACATTCACTTCAAATTACATCAGTTTCTACCCAGTCAGCAATGGCTACAGCACATACAGGTAACAAAAATTGTTTCCCTCTCCATTTAGTGTATGTTCAGACTCATACTAACAGTCTATTATGGGGACTTGAATTCTTGAATGAGCATTGCTTTATCAGTCTTTCTCCCTCTTTCTCTGTGTATGTAAGAATTGCCAGCGGATATTTAGAAGAAATTCATCTGCAATACTTGCTGTTTAATTTATGGACAGCTCTGACCACAAGATAAGATATGAAAGCTGCCACCCTTTTGTTTCTTCCTAAGATGTGAAGATATGGGACATATTTATTGTGCGCTAAATTCCATGCATATATTGCCAAGCATCAGCTAAGTCCCTTTTAGTTATCCTGTTGTGTCTCTCAAATCAACCTATGTTTAGATCACCAGTCTTGGATTCTTCTCTATTCAGGTACAATTTGCTAATATTGTAAATACAATATATTAGCTTTTTCTTATCTCTTCCCTCAGGGTATATTGGATTACAACTCTATGAATTCTTGTCACTGTAAGCAGTTTATATACTGCTACTACCTACATTAATTACTATGTGGAGGTAACAAAGCTATTTTTAATGTTAATTTTCATGGTTCTTTCATTCTGCCAAAGAACTAGTGTGATTAAAAAAAAATAAGGCACTATCAATGTAATCATAGCCTTCTTCATTACCTAGGTCCCCTTTGTCATGAAAACAGGAGCAGCCCAAGAAAACATCAAGGGTAACATATGCTTCTTCCATTTTCTGCATCTTTTCTTGAATAAAACAGAAGCCTCACTATTCAAAGCTTTCAAAAATCCTAGTTTGCAACAAGGCTCATCTTCATACCAAATCATGATTTGTTTAATTGGCTGGATTCACATAACATGCAAAGCCATGAATCCTGATTCGCAAGCCAGAATTGTTGGGTTCACATACTATAATAAAACAAGCCACATTATGGCTTCTTCTTAGAATAAAGTATGTATCCAGCCTATGTGTGACCATAATTTTCAAATGGGGGGAGAAGACATTTCTTATAACTGATCTTGCTCTTTAAAAAGCAGAAATTCCTGACAATGAACATGAATAGAGTAGGCTGGTGTTTTCCTTCTCATGAGAAGGGATTCTTCTGGATCACCTTCCTAAGGATTTAATCTATCGGAAGGAAGGAAGGAAGGAAGGAAGGGGAAGAGAATGGAAGAAGATCAAGCAGAGATGCCAACCATGTCAGGACTATAGATGGATATGAAATTGAACCCATTCCTTTTCTATATTCCTGGAATAAAAATCTTCTTTGCAAACAGCATAAGAAAAAAGGTACTACTGTATTGGTATTCTGGAACCTGGGTATCACTGGTTAAGTGCTACCTTTGACCTTAGCACTTTATTTTGCTTATCAATGAAATTAAATTTTATTTATTTCTGGTTTCTAATATTTTAGGTTTCAATTTATCTACTGTTGACGAATCAGCTTTTCATATGGTAGTTGTAATAAATGTTGTCAACTAGGTTGACAGCGGCTAACACTGGGTTTAGTGTCCTGCCATATAAATGTGTCCTGCCTGTAGATTCCTGATACTATGGATAGGTTCCAAACCATCAATAAAGATTCCGGAAAGGGAAACTGTCCATTTAGCATCTTCCTCTACATATATAACTTGGTCAATAAGAGGAGTCACAGCATGAAGATCTGCTTTCACACATAAGTCATCTTGGGTAGATCATGCTGATCTGGAAAATCCTACTTTGTTGTGATCAGGACTTTAAGTCTTTCGCTTTGTTTTTTAAGGTTTGGCATTTAAATTTCTATCTCTGCATTTTAAATTCTGGCAGAGATTATGAAGATTTGGAGGTTTTCAAACAGACTTCTCCTGCATTTTTGTTGCTGTCGTGGCTTAATTCTGACACTTGCGAGTGTCTATTTTAGGCTTTCTATATTTGTTCATAGTGATAGTCTGCTTTTTCAATCATTTTTATAGTTATTTTGACTAAACAACAAGCCAATCAGTCTTAAAGTGTAATAGCACTTTTGTCTTCTTAGCAAGGCTACCTTGTTAATAGCAGAATATTATTTTTCTTTAGGTATCAGATTGGATTTTTTCCAATACGATGCTGAATTTTTGTTATGGATTTGGCTGGAAGAACTCACTTTTAAAAACAGAATTCATGTGCAAAGAATGCAACAACAAATGTAAGAAAACATTTGGTCACAATTTCTTATCTTAACAATATTAATGTAACCTACAGTTATTTAGAATTCACACACAATTTACACAAATACATAGGTAGTAATTACATATCCACATATTTTAAGAAGTACGATAGCAACATTTTATTTATTTGTGACCAAAAATTAGAGTTTGGCATCTCAGCTTTCAAAATGCATTGAAACCAGGGACTTAGGAATGCAACACATTTCAAGTATATATCACAGTGATAACTTTGTACACTGGTCACATGTTGTCTTTGGAGATCCTTTGCTAGCAACTGGCCAGATGAAATAATTTCCAGTTAAATAAGCCAATGCCTGATATCTTGCCTCTTACATCATAAACCATTTCCAACAAAAAGCCAATGATCTGTTAAAAACTACTTTTTGCAGTTTGAGCAATATAATTTTCTTCTGCAAAGAAAAAGCTGTTATAGTTTGTTGTTGCTATTCCTATGTATAGGAATTTCAGGCTTCGTAGGGATTTCAAATGTGAAGAGAACCTAGGTAAAGCCTTTCCCTTTAAGTTCACTAAAAACACTTAAGAACATAAAATTTTCAGTATACGTCACAGAAATTCTTCAAAGTACAGGAAGTATTTTCATGATGGGGTGAAAATGTTACATCATCACATATTTTACATTACATCTACATAAATCTACTTAATCACTTTGAATAAACGAATATCAGTAACATACAGTAAACATTGTACATTTCACAAGACATAATACAAAATGTTTACAGTCCAGTACTGCTGCATTTGGAGGAGAGGATGGTATGAAACCTTACTTACCTTTAATGTATTTCATACTGAAATTAAATGCAATTATAAAATAAGTGTTGGATCTGATTATAGTATTGTGCATGTTTCAAGTCAACATCTAATATGTTTCCCTTAGCGTACAGACAGACCTCTCTCATTGATTAATGAGATGTTTTTGTACATAATAATAGTGTTAAGCAATTACTAGTCAATTTACATTTTGCCAATTGAGAAATCTATTTCTAAAAACAAAAACTGAGTCCTTGTTTATAGAACCTGGGGAAAAGGGCTACTATTTAATTTTTAAAAAATCATTTAAAAAGAGTAAGATTTAAAATGGTACAATTGAGGAAAAATACATTTTTGAAGTCATGATTTTCTCCTGCTTTCTCTCACTTTCTTCTCCCAAATGTTGTCTTTGTTTTACAGTGCCTCTGCAGTAGTGTCTGAGGAGACTGACATAGTCACTTTAGCAATCTTAACTGTATTTTTAATGCATCTTTCAGCAGCCTTATGGACATTGCCTGGATTGTTAGCATATCTGTGCTGGTAGTCAGACTCCAAACTATTATCAAGAGGCTGTGCGGTCCCTTCACAAGATGGAAACATGCTTCTGAAAGCATGTCTCAGGTCCTTGCTCCTCAGAGCATAGATAATTGGATTCACCGTAGAATTCAGCAGACACAGCATACTACAGAAGGCAAAAATAGTCTTGACAAGCTTGTTCATTTTCCCAAAGACGTCATACAACATAATAGCAAGTAGGGGACCCCAGCAGATAATCAGAACCACAAGAATGAGGACTAAAGTTTTGGCTAGCCTAATATCCATACGTGTCTGTTCTGGCCTAGTGATCTGCTGCACTTTACCATCCCCTGAAGTATGAATTATTATGCTCTTTTGAGTCCCACGCTGGAGCATCCTAACAGCATGGCTATGAGCTTTCCAGAGTATATACATATAGGCATAAACAATAAAAAGCAAGAGTACAGTGGTGACCCCAATCCAGAACAACAGATAATTTTCATCAATCAGGGGGAATATATCTGAGCAAACAGAATTGAGCCTTTTGCAGTTCCAACCAAGCAAAGGGAGAACGGCTATTACAATAGCTATTGTCCACATCACACAGAATGCTACAACAGCCTTTGACCTGGTAACAATCCTTTTGTAGGAGAGGGGCCTGTGTATAGATATGTATCTGTCTATTGCCGTGAGGAAAAGACTCCCAACTGAAGCAGTGAATGAGGCTGTAACTCCACCCAATTTGAATAGGAACACATTAGGGCTGTCTTTCCGATGGAAAACATGAAAATCAACAAAACTGTAGACAAAGATCACACTGCCGAGGAGATCAGCTACTGCCAGGCTGCTAATGAAATGGTAAGAAGGCCTGCAGCGAAGGCTTCGAGACTGCAGGATGACAATTAAAACCAGAAGATTTTCCAGAACAGTAAAGGTGCCCAGGGTGAGGGACAGGACTGCAATGGCCAGCTGCTGACTGGGGTTCAGAATCATGAAGCATTCCATGTCCATAAAGTTATCACCACACTGTATGTTCTCCTCATTCTCCTTAAAGGGAGACAAGGTTTTGTTGTAAAAATCTGTAATATTGATTTGATCCGATGGGTGCGCACCTAAAGATGCATCTTCTCCTGCAGTCATTTTGGGATGGAAGTCACCTCGAAAAGAAGACAGAGGAAATTTCTGTGGGTAGTATCCTAATTTAGAGGCCATGTCACTTTTAAAGTCTTCGTACTGGATGTCGTTAGAACCCATATAAAGAAGGTCTGTTGTAATTGTTCTGAAGGTTGTATCTGCAAGGCCATCTAGGACTGACTTCATAACCCCAGATGACTGTTATGCAGAGTTGGAAAAAAATCTGAGGCAGTCCTGTCGGGGAGAAAACCAAACTTAAATAAATATATGCAAAGTTGGAACAGAAGAAAGAAATAAAAAAGCAACTTAACTGAGTAGTGCCCCTAGCCCTACTGTGATGACCCAGGGCGTGGCACGAAAGGCAACACAACCAGAGAATAGGAATGAGTCCCTTTATTTGTGCCATCTTGGCCCCCAACGTCCCGGTTACTCTCTGGTCTGGAGAAAAGCTCTCCCATGAACCTGCAACAGCCTCTGGCTGCAGATACTCCAGTCCAAATACTGTAAGCAGAATGATTGCAATCAATCACTCCAGCAGGGCAAGCTAATGAGTCCAATAAGCAAAGAATCACGACAATAATTCCAGCAAGGCAAGATAAGTATACAGAAGCACGGCAGTAACTCAAACAGTCAGGAGGAATGTCAGGAATGCAGGCTACAATTCTCAACACTAGATGAATTCAGTGTTTGTTCCCGAGAAACGCCCCTCCCAACTGCTTCTCCTTTAAACTCCATCCCCATGTGCCTTGTGCCTTTCCTTTAAACTCCATCCCCATGTGCCTTTCTTCCTCGTAAGCCACACAACCCACGTTGCTCTTTTCTGCGTTCTTCCCTGCGCGCCCTTGGATGAGGAGGGGGTGGGCCTTGGTCTTCATCTGAACCCCCTCTCCCTTGTTCTACCTTGCCCCTGCTCTGCCCAGCCTGACTTTGCCCTTCCCCAGTTTCCTCCACAGCCAACCTCCCGCTCTCTGTCAGCTGTTCATCCTCCCCCTCAGATTCAGGCTTGACGGGGGCATTACACCTACTGAATATTGAATCAGTTTCTCATATTTACAGGAGATGAATATTAATTAAATTGCAGAATATTTAGAATATTTTTCTATGCAGTGAAATGATTAAAAACTTAGGACAGAAATATTACAGTGTACATTTGTTTTGATTAAAGTATTCTATCGCTATTGTGTACGTTTTAAAATGTTTTCCCATTTCTATTTCATAAGCCAGTGATCTGTTTTTTAAAATACAATAACACTAATGGTTGCTGCAGAATACTGAAACAAGAGCAGGTTTTCAGTTATACTCTTTCCATATGGACACGTGTATAGCGTCAATTCCTTTTTTTTCTTTTCCCCCTTCTATTTCACACCCTGTCTTATTCCCTTTCTCCTCCCCCTAGTTTTCCATTCTTTTTGTTTTCCTTAATTCTGATAAAGTAATACAACATATGATAAGCTGTTTTTAGAAAAGCTTATAAAGCTGTACATGATTCAGATGATTTTACTGAATATTCCATAGAATCTATTGTTCAATTACTGTCATTGTGCTCCTCTCTGATCCAATCGTAGGATACTGCAATATATTGAAAAAGAACAATACAAGTGAAACCTATTAGCCATGTATAATCATGGCAGAAGTCAAATCACTTTGATACTCTTTCATTTACAGGAGTCAAAATTTTATGAACACTTTCAGCAGAAACTTAAGTCCTTGTCCATCTTGGATCAATATATTCAGATTCAAAATAAATCAATTCAAGGTTGCTGGATAATATTAATTCTCAACTATTTACCTCATACAGTATATGAACTTAAAATAGGTAATATTTTTAAAACAAATCTAAGCTTGCAAAACTACTGAAAAATATGCTATTCCATATAATACTTTCTATAATAAATAGGAACAGAAGATGACTATGCAAGGTTTAAAAACTGTTTAAGAAGAATTACTTCAGACCCCACAGGAGTATAACATTTTTCTCCTATCCATTGAAGAAACCAGATTTTTTCCCCATGTTTCTCCATCCTATTAAATAAAAAGTTGCTTTCTTAAAGGAACTATTTGTTCAAGGCTTTTAGAGAATAACACCTTTTCTCATGTGTATGTTAGTATTCAGAGAACATATTAACCTTCATGATCCAGATCACAGATTGAGAACAGGCTGTACCTTGGAATAACTTTTTTAACATCCCAACGTATTTATTTTATTCTTTGAATTCAAAATATGGGAAGCAGGCATGCTGAAAAATAAAGTCCTGGCCTCTAGCATGATTTTATTTACAAGAATGTCTTGGCTCCACACAAACCGTTTACTTTCACTTAGAAAATGAAAGTGCCGTAGTTTTCAGAGTATAAGACGCACCGAAGTATAAGACGCACCTAGCTTTTGGGGAGGAAAACAAGGGAAAAAAATCTGCCTCTGCCTCCCAGCAATTTGCCTCCTTGCAGCAAACAGCAAACAACCTGGTCAACTTCAGCACAGCCTGATTAGCACAAACAGCTGATTGTCAGTTGGATCGGCCTCCCGACAATCAGCTGTTTCAGGCTGCAGGGATTGCCATCGCCTATTGCCACCTCTGTGCACCCCGTTTTCAGCCTCAGCATCCCGTTTTCAGCCTCTGCACAACCCATTTTTGGCCTGCACGTGCCCTATTTTTAGGCCCGTTCCAGGCATCTGGGATCGGAATGGGTGGAAAATGGGGCATGTGGAGGCCTAAAAGGGGGGGCGTGGAGGCGGCAATAGGCTATGGCGATCCCTGCAGCCTGAAACAGCTGATCGTTGGGAGGCTGATCCAACCGACAATCAGCTGCTTCTGCTAATCAGGCTGTGCTGAAGCTGAAACAGACTGTTTGCTGTTTGCTGCAAGGAGGCAAATTGCTGGGAGGCAGAGGCAGATTTTTTTCCTCCTTGTTTTTCTCCCCAAAAGCTCGGTGTGTCTTATACTTCTTATACTCTGAAAAATATGGTATATTTTAGCCTTGTTTTCAATCACTGGACTGGTAAATGTTTAATGCTGAATTCATAGTCTACTTTCTGCTCCGTTACTACTTGCTACTTTGAATGACTGTGGCTTTCACCACCTGTATTGGCATTCCCAGAGGGGCTTACTTTCCAGGTAAGTCTATAGCCAGTTCAATCTAAAGAGTACTTGAGTAATGGAAATGGTTCCTTGGCCACCTTTGCTTTTTTGGCAGTCTTAAATCCTCTAATGTGGAGAATGCTATTTTTAATTTCTGTTACTGACTGTAAACAAGTATCATTTCATTAAATATGATTTTTAAAAATGATACACATACCATTATACAGTAGTCGCCATCCCAGCACCTGCGATTTTCGTATAGTTTGTAGGTATTTGCTATTGAGAATCTTAAATACATGCTGAACATATCTTAGGAGAGAAGAGCAAACAAGTAGTTAATGTTCCTTCTGTCAAGCATACTCTTTAGATCCATACTGTATCTTGTTTAGTGACTTGACCTGAGAGCCCATTTCAGCATATACCAGTTGCATAATTCAAAGACGTTTATGTTTAGTATTTTACAAAGGAAAAGTATTGTAATTAGAAACTTTTTCTGCTAGAAGGACAAACATCCAGCTGACATTTAAAAAGGCAGAAACAGTGCTAACTTCAGAAATTTGATTAAAGAAAAAATATAAAAATGAGAGGCATTGTCATTCGTTAAATTCCTGAATTATCTTGTTTTTCATTTCGGCAACTAAATTAATTATTTACAAAATTGTGTGGTTTAAGGAATCATTTCTAAATCCCCAACTAATAGAACATTTAGTTGTAATCCTGTAAGAATTTATTAACAAATAAGCACCATTCTGGTCAACAGAATTTTGACTTTTTCTTTCTGTTCTGGAGCAAAAGTGTTTTATTTGAAGCAAACAGACCTAATAATACACTAAAAATGACTTCAGACCTTGTTATACAATTTTGTATAATTTTAGTTAGCAACCACAACTTCTTTAGTTCCATGTACATGATTTCTGTAATTCAATGAAAATATCTTTAGGAAGAAATCATTTTTTTATATGGATACTTAGGCATCTCTTGTTTTCCGATCCAAATACCAAGAGTACAAAAATAATTAAAATTAAAAGAATATGAGCTATTGACAACTGCTACTGATGATCCTAAATACACGTCATTTAGTATAGTACTATAGCAAGTCTTTATTGTGTGCGTAGTGACAGCAATTGGTCATCTACAATCTTGAATTCCATTGCTGATTAAGCTACAATCTTTATTCCTAAGAAGTTCGGTGATAAACCTGGCTTCCATTCATCTATACTACCTAGTAGAAAGGGGTTTCTGCAGATTTCTTCCCTTGCTCTGCATAAGATCCCCAAAATTACTCTCATAGGAGAGTCACTGCTTTTTCTGTTGATGGATGGCTTTCTTCCACAAGGAAGACACAATGGGACACAATCCTTAGTGTCATTTTTAGATGCAGTGCCAGTTCATCATGAAGTATTTTATTAAATACATGGAATTTTTTTAATGGTACTTACAGTTTTTACTCTACATTAGAATTCATCAGTCTTCAGCTATTTATAAGCATATAATTCTCTCACTGTGTCAAGTGAAAAAAGATTCCAAATCTCTTTTTGGTCATGTTTGAAATCCATTATGACTACCTCATAATCTGTTTTTTAAAACATTATGCTGTGGTGGCACAATGGTTAGAATGCAAGCTGACTATGACCACTCCAGGAGTCCAATCCTGCCTGGCTCAAGATTGACTCAGCTTTCTATCCTTCCAAGGTTGGTAAAATGAGGACCTACATTATTGGGGGCAATATGCTGACTTTGTAAACTGCTTAGAGAGTGCTATATAAGTCTAAATGCTATTGCTATTATGTATGTAAAATGTGATGTTCTGTAATGTGCATTTCATCAGCAAACCAATAAAACAGCTTAATCAATTTCTAGCAAAGGTAAAGGAACTGGAACTTTTAAAAAACCCATGCACCACATTAAATATATGTATTTCTTGTTTTTCATGCAAACATTTCCAACTCATTGAGCGTCAAGAATTGTAACACTGTCCATCTACTAAGATTATTCTTTCTTAATTATAAAATTAACAAGCAAAGGTCTTGGTGGTGTAGGGTAAACACTATTGTTCTTGTAGAAATTTAGTTCAAAATAGGGCTGCTAATGAGTAACAATTTCAAAAGCAATATTAAGTACATCTTAACTTTGTTCATAATAGTCCATTCTAATAAAGATAATGCACATTAACATAGTTTTTAGTATTGGTATAGTAGAAAATAGTTTTGAGTATCTTACGGTCTTCCTGCCATGCTATGATGCACCTTTGAGAACATAACCAACTTGATTTTATATATACAACATTAGAATTAGCAGTGCACCATATGTTCACAATTCTTTGTGATGTGGCTGAAAAGTATACCTAGTTATTCTGTTGTTGTTTTATTTATTGCTTAGATGGCTGCCTTAAATTCTGATTCATCAACTTTTGTTTTAGCTAATCTACTTTAATCTCATGCTGTACAAAATCTACCCATTATATTTTTCAGGGAAACTCAGAGCTGTTGGTTGCAATTATTGGTTAGCATAATTTTTCCTACCTCTTCAACAGGATTAGCAGTGAAAGTGTACTACTAGTTCAAGTGCAGTTTTAGATGAAATTATCAGACCTTCTATTACTCATTTTATGTATTTATCATGGTAAGACTACCTGAGTCATCCTGGATTTACAAACATCCTTCCCAATAACTGTTTTCCAGAATTAGTGTTGATACGTATACCTAACAACACTGGGATTGAAATGAATGGGAAAATTTATATAAGAAAGAAAAGGGAACATGGGCCCTTGTGACTTTCCTGGTCTCCTAATCTGAGGTTTTATAGACATTTTTATGGCTAAGCTAAAAATAACTTTGGAGTGCCCTGTATAATATCAACCCATATTTAGACTGTGTACATTATTTCTTTATCCTTTCCAGAGAAAATTGAGATGATTCCAAGGATTAATTTAAATAGTCTCTATAATGTATATATAGAAAAAAATCCTATAGTTTATTAAAGGCATATGTTGAATTCAGTGATAAATAGTGGCTCTACTTCTGTGCGAAAGTTTAAATATTTAAATATTAGATATAAAACTTTTTTACAAGTGCTTTTAAGTATGCCCCAAACTATCTTTTAAACAATTGTTCTCATCTCTGCATTTTAAAAATGGCTGAAAGTAAGTGTAGTTGTTTCAGTGTGTGCTTTTTCATCATCAATCTTAATTCCAATTTTTATATGTAATAACTCAGCAAGCTTGTCCAGATACATATCTTTATTGTATGTATAGTTTTTGAGCACTTAATATTCAACCTCCTCATTAATGCATTATTTGATCTTTGATTATTAAGCTTGAATTAAACTAAGTCAATTATTGCTATACATGAAATCTAAGACTTCAGGTATGTTTGTCAAATAAAAACGGAAAGCCATGAAAGCTGATGGTTACTAAACACTCTCTTTCAAGTTGATAGAAGTTGAAGTCGTTTGATACTCTATTGTGTGCTTGGATTAGTTTGTGCTAGGTGCTTTAGATTAGCAATAAATAGTTGGAATGTAAAGCCCAAGTATAATACCAAGATATAATTATATATTGCATATAAATATATACACTGAGCAGTTCATAAGAACTCCTTAGGAGTGAATTTGTTCATCATTAAAATATCTGATAAGTGGAAGTTGGCTTTTATGGCTTGCATAGCTTTAACTCATTTTATACCTTTGCTCTCTATTTATATATGTATTTTTGAAAAGCCTTTTTTTCTGATTCTTTCCTTTGATCAGTCTCTATTTACAAAGAATTAGATTCAGTTGACCTACGTAATATTTGTGGATCTCACTCTTGTGATACTACCTTTCAACTCGACAATGATATACAGATGAAACTATCTTAAGTTAAAAGAAATGAAACCCCTTTGTGGTTGTCTATGGCCCTCCAAACTCTTGAGCACAAGTCTTCTTCCTCAAATTCTTTCTTTGGAGATGTCAGAATTTAATGTACGTATTTCCACACATCTACAACATGAAGATAACATAATAGTATCTCTTCGCACCAGTTTATTTTTTTGAATTTGGAAAGCTTCCTAACGCCATAGCAATTCTAGGCATCATGCAGTATTAAAAACAGGTTATAACAATTTTTAAATGACAAGGAAAACAACATTCTATTGCACAATGCACTCGCACATGGGGCCTAGCCCAAGGCACAAGGGGGAAAACCATGTTTCAACAGCCCATTCCATATCACTAGTAGGGAAAGTGGACTTTTTACTTTTTCTTTTGGAACAGTCTTCTGTTGTAAACTTCATCTGTCCTTTATGAGATCTGTATCTGATGACAATCAGACCCACAGGAAGCTCTGAAATTGAAACCAATGACCTGTCCTTTCCAATAGTGGGACTATACACTAGTGTTCTCCATTTGATGACCCCAAAATGCATTCATATTGCAAATTCCAGTATTTCCTACCAATTCTATCTTTACCTATATCCCCAGTTACTTTTTACTCAAAGGAAGGCTTTGAGTAAAAAGTATTTTTGTTATTTTTTCCAATTTTTCCTTTTGCTGTATTTTTAAATATTTCTATTAATTTTTCTGCAGTACTTAATAAGGTGTAAATGCATTTCAGAATGATTCAGAAATTTAAAAAAATCAATTGGTGATTCCTTGTAATGAAAACCAATGTAGAAATTACACAAAATTAACACCAGAAAGAACTAACATGTTCTATTTTTTAACTTTTTTAAGGGATGAATTTCCTTATTATAGTCGGATAATGTTCTGGCAACATTGATTTGTAAGCTATCAGTATTGCATATTTACATTTACTGATGAATCATTTAAAGTGTATTTCTAAGGAAGGCTTAATTAAATATTTTTGTTTGATCTTATTACTGAGAGAAACCTTTTATGTTCTGCTATATTTATTATTTTCTACAGAATTTCCATCTCCAGTTTGTGAAAAATATTTTTGCAGTAAATGCCCATTGTATGAGAATGAGGCTTATTTGGTGGTTGGTTGGTTTGTCTAAACCAGGGGTGTCAAACTCACATCATAGTGGCATCATGTGACGTATCAGGACCTTTTTTCTCCTTCACTAAACCAGGCATGGCTGTGGTCAGTGCGTTATGCATCTGGCCTGTGGGCTGGGAGTTTGATAGCCCTAGTCTAGACAGTAGGTTTCTCAGATTTCCTTTCCTAGAGCCATCTCCAATGGAATCTTTCTGAAGCAGAATGGAAAATAACGCTAGGAGCTGCAACGGAGATTCCATTCTCTTGTATTTATAGGAAGTCTTTGGAACATTTTCCTTTATAAATGGAAAGATCTTTTGTCCATGTGGAAGGACAATTCAGGTTTAAAGCATTGATTTCTTTTCATTTCAACTTCTAGATCAACATTGTGCCTTACTAGCATCATGCAAAAGTGATGTGTCTCATTCTTAGATGTATTGAAGTAATCCCTTGAATGTTTTCTATCATAGTACAGCTACAGAGCTAGTAGAGTTTTTCTTTTCACTGTTCTCCATCTCAGTGAGGCACCATGCTGGAAGATGCCAGCTTATAGAAATTCCAGAAGCAGGACATGAGCACAATAATGTGCTTACATTTCTCAACAATGGGTATTTAAACTGAGTTGGATGGTAAATGGCAAGGTTTAAGTATTTGCATTATTCATTGATTTTTAACCAAATGGTAACAAGCTTTGGTGTTAATTGAACAGAGGTGAAGAATTTTCACAACTAGAAATTAAATGTGTTAGTAGGTGAGACTTAGGATTTAGGTGCTAGGAAACTTTAATGTGTAATGAACAACTAAAGACAAAAGGTGACTCCTTTTGCTGGAACTCGCTAGTTTAAAAATAAGCTTTTGATGTTTTCTTTGTTGTTTCTTAGTAAAGTCTCTGCCAACATTCTTGTTTTCCTTCTTTTAACATCCTGCATTAAAGTGCGTGAGAAATATAGAGACAAAGATTGCTAAATCCTTAATTTCTTAACTCATTTCCCATTTTGACTTATTTGTTTTCTTGATGGTAAATAAACTGTGTAGATTTATTGATTATATGTCACTGCAACCACATAGATCTTTCTCCAAAACAAAATGGGTGTGTTTAATCAACTTGTAAGGCATTTAGTCTTTGACTGGAACTCTCAGAAGCTCTTGGAAAGTTTGTCAGGTATCCTTTAAGAGAAGTGGAGTCAAGAGACTTATAATATTTTTCTAGGGCCCTGTCCTGTTACATTTGATTTTGTTCTTATTAGATTATTTTAGTTTGGATTGTCTGCCCGATTTGATACTTATAGCTATTTTTATAGAGTTTTTTAGGCCATCCACAGCCCATTGGGGGTGGGGGGCTAATAAATATAATAATTGCATTATTATTATAGTTATTACTGTAGATTGACAACATTTTCTATCATTTATATATGTGGATCCAAGCAGATCCACACTGCTTGGATCTACACATATGCCAATACATTACAACATCATAGGTTCTTGGGAAGAACTCAATGCGTATGAAGGTCAATACCCTCTGAAAAACTGGCAAATGTGACCTATACTTTCATCCTTTATTTTTCCTGACGGTTGAAATGAAAATTAGATTGACCAAAGCCAGATTACTAGACAGGCTATCAAAGCCTTGCTCTAAAGCTCATGGTTTTCCTAATGCATTTGTTGTTTCTTCCCCATTTTAACATTTCATATTATCCAGTATACAGTCAATGACATAAAAATACCACAGTGCCATTGACTAATATAAGTCCTTGTAGTTTGCTAAAAACAGTTGTACTGGATGTAAATGAAAGAAAATTTTGTGATGCTGTCCCCCAATACCAGTGTCTTAATACAGAATCATAATTCCATATCACTACTACCATTTATATTCTTCCACTTAATAGCAGTAAGATCTGAATTTTCTTGACACACAATTTAGTACTTTTTTTTTTGTTGGATGCAGTATACAGAATCCCACCCTAGAGTTAAAAGCAATTTCTATGCATGTATCAAGGGAATTCCTTTTATGGCTATAAAAGTAGTTGAGCCAGTTCCTTTGCAACTGTGCATAGAATATGGCTAACTGTTGTTCTCCTAGTTGCTCCATTAAATAGGTACTGGTATTGGTAGGAACCATACTAGTTAAATCACTTTATAGACTAAAATTTGGTTTTGGTCCATATTTCATTGTTTTATTTGTATTTCTCAGTTGAAATTTTAGTTATGTGCTTGTATTATGTTGTTTTATCCTTTTACCTAGCTTTCTTGATATTTTTAAAACTAGAACTAAAGTAATAAAGGAGGAGGATATTGGAAATTAAGTTTTCCATGAATAGAAATACCTTAGCCCCCACCTCTTAAAACAATATACTTGCTCAGTTTCATTAAACTAGTTTCATTAGGCATTTTTTTCAGAAACTTTATAAGACTATTGTAGCAGAAATAACTCAACAGCTCTTTTTTTAAAAGTAAGATTAAGGACGGTGACTGAAATTATCCTGATGTTATGGGAACTTGGCTGCCTCTAATAATGAGGCTAGGGTATGTTTTTAAAATAATTTTTGTGATGATAGCTAATTCATATCTTCCCTCTAAATCTAGACTGGTGCTTTTTGATATATTGGCTGCGATTCTCTTCCATTTTAGTCAAAGACTCAATCAGGAGCAGACTGAAAAGTTTGGTGAAGTGGTCAAAGTTAGAAACCAAAAGACTGAATTCTAGTTTTCTCTTATGCATGAAAGGCAACCAAGTGGCTATTGGTCTTAGCCCAACCCTGCTCATAAGTTTCTTGTAGAGTAATTAGGAGGTAGAAACATACATATACTACCCTGAGCTGTACAAAAATAAAAATAGGATATAAATCTTAGTGTAACTGTGTTTACGTGTGTCTATTCATATTGCAAGTTGAAGAATATAGTGTTAGGGAAAACTTTGAGTCATAAAAGGCAAAATTGCTTCATTAATTTTATTCATTTATTTGGTATTATTTATCAAATAAATACCATCTTTTCTCATGGTAATATTATATGCTTATTTATAATTGGATTGTAAAAAGTTTTGTAGTGCAATTCTTCCTCAATGTATTTTTTTTTATTTTCCAAACTCTCACATATTTAAACAGGTATTAAATCGAGAGTCACTTAAAGAGATATTAAATCAAACTAATAGTCCATTTTGCTTATTATTGATATTGATTGGCAGCAACTGTCCAAATCTACTTACATATTCCAGAAATTGAACTTGAGATTTTCTGCAAGGCTTGTTCTTGGCAGTGTAGTTTTCTGCCTCATTGTATATTTTACAAGCCACTAGGCAATCATTGGCCTACAATAAATTGCCTTTAATCATGATTTAACAAGCTTCACTTTGGAGATTAAATGAAGTAGATCCTCTTTTCTGTCAAAACACATATTTGCAAATACCTTCTGCTGTAAGTGGAGTGACAAGCACAAAATAAGAAACACTATACTAAATTTGCGAATACAAGAGCTGTGTATAGAACTTTGTATTAGGCGCCAGATCTGAGTTTTCAATGTGATATGTCCTTTTTTTAGTTTGTAGATCCAGATAAATAATTTTAAAGAACACTGATTTTTCTGTAAAAGTTCCTAAAACAAAGGAGCGTCCATACATTTTATCAGCTGCTGCATTTGGTTATGTTGACCAGTTGGGCATTCAGCATTTTCCAGTCATAAGTCCTGGACAGGAACTGGAGTGCAAACAGGCATAGAACAAGAAGGATTTATCACATATCGTCTTTCTAGTTTCAGATTGTTAACAAAATGAATATTCCAGACATTACTGGGAAAAGTGATATCACATTTTGTTTCCATAATATATACTTTCATTTCATAATTTAAATCTGGAGCATGCAACTTTTAAACCAAGTGCTACACTTGTATTTTAAATAGTCGAAGTAAAATGGGACGAAAATGAAAAAGCTAAATTTGATTTTATGTCATTGACATTTAATTAAAATTAAATAGTTAATAATACATGTTGTCAAACTGCTTTAATATTGTCAAATCATGTGCTTAATGTTATTTTCCCTTCTCTTACATTAAAAATTGTAAGTTGATAACAATTTTGTGTATGGACCTTAGATTTTGCATTTCTAATTAATGTGACTACCTGCTCTTCAATAAGTTTTTAGAATATTTTCAAGAACTCCAAAGGAAGATGGGGTAGACAAATCAAACAAGTAAGGTTAATTCTGAAAAGCATATTTTAATCAGTAGAAGCAAGAACAGAACAACTTTAATCTTCTGTCATCCAACAACTGCACATACAATGCTTTGTGTGGTGTTCAAAGCTCAGAGTTAATAACTGCAAGCAAAACTCTGGTTCAAGGAACATGTGAAAATTGTTAAGTCATTTCTGATTGAAAAACAAAGTCATCATAAAATGAAATTACACTGAGTCAGCTGTTAGTAAAATTATTTAAGCCAACAGTTATTTAGAGAGCAAATTCATATGGCAGGTAATTTAAGATGGGGAGGACAAGGGAGAAGAATCCACATGTGTGTAGAATTGATATATAACAGTCTAAAACGGAGCCCTTATTTTGACTTACAGATACAATCAATTTGGCAGAAATGCAATTCTAGCACATTATCTCTTACTGCAAGCACATGGCAGCTGCAATGTGACACCTTATAAATGTTTTACTATTTCAAATGGATTTTGCATGGGGAAGTTCATAAAAATCCAGAGAGGAATATCCAGGTGTTGTGGGATGAGATTATAAAAGAAACCTTGTGGAGAGGTTGTTTTGTTGTTGTTGGGTACAGGTAAGAGGGAATTGGCTAAATGTTGCTCTGAGGCTGCAAATAATTATAAATTTTGAAATGCAAACAATAAGACAATCTATGTGGGAATAGTTCCTGCTTTGTAATACAGCTTTTCACTTATACAGTAATGTGTATTTATGGATATGATCAATGATATCTAGCAGAAGAGATCTTCTGAAGTTATCTTAGTGGTCTATGGCCATTTTAGAGAATGTTCCTCCCTTTGACTATGTCCTCTGCCTGAAAGGCTGATCCATGGTAAACCTCCTTTTAAAGTAATTATTTTTAAAAAGCAAGGATCTGGAAGCTGTCATCACTATTGACTCAGCACATGTTATAGGCCTTTGATTATGATGATAGCATTTTATCTGAATTATAATTGTTTTTACATATGCATCAGAACATTTTAAGTAAAGCTAGCTTCTCTTTTATCTATTTAATTTGATGGCATGCATGTTTATCTTTAAGAGATTAAAGTGCATTTTCTGTCAAGGATCCTGACAGTTTATCAATCATGTTTATTCAATATTTGTTGAGTAATCCACAGTTGGATATATTCTCCCCTTCGCCAGCTGCCAAATCAAACAAACTATTTCACATTATAATTATACTTAGTGCATAAAATATAGGCTTGGTTTTACATAAAGTAATCCTATAGAAGTGTGACAATACAATAACTGAATATTTTTAGTAGACAATTAGAATTACATCCTGTGTAATTTTATGTAAGGCACTTTTGTAAATTGATTTTTACTTTTTGCTTCAACAACTTTACTTAAAATAACTATTATTTTTAGTTATTTTTTGCTTAAATTTACATCTTGGTCCTGAAATGAAATAAGCAGGTTTCAGATTGGAAGACTGCTTAAGTATGACAACTTTGTCTTGCCTTTGGGTGAGCTCATTAAAGATCAAGGCATTATTTCTTGTGTTCTTCTTTGCAGACCACTAAAGCATTCCTTCCCAAAATGCTGGAACTGAACCATGGACACATTGTCACTGTTGCAAGCTCTCTTGGCCTCTTTAGTACTGCTGGAGTAGAGGTTTGTTCAAATTTCTTAAAGCATGTTTCTTGCATGTTGAAAGTGTTTGCTTTTATCTTCAAGCTTGGTGTGCAAGGTAATATGTGCAGCACTTGGGCAAAACAATCCAACTTTTGAAGAATCCATCAGTCAGAAGTAACTAATTTAGTTTCTTTGGAAAAGTAAATCACCTGTGAATTAAAACCAGTAGACATTGCAATGAAACTACCACCAGCCTTTTCAGGTCTTTTATAGAAATGTTTGTTGTAAAGCTATCACTATAGAAGAAAAATAAGACAAAAACAGCCCTTAATTTATGAAATCTCAATGATATGAGAATTAAATTTAGTATCTCAAAGTATTATTAAGGGTATATTATAAAGCACCAACACAAATGTGTTCCTATTAAATGGCAGCACATAAGCTTTATCTAGTGCTGGGAGATGCTAAGAAATGAACCTGGGACCTCTGTCACTGAGCCATGTGTCATTTGAGGATTCTAGATGTTGTAGCAATAGCAATAAGACTTATATACCACTTCATAGTGCTTTCCAGCCCTCTCTAAACGGTTTACAGAGGCAGCATATTGCTTCCAACAATCTGAGTCCTCATTTTATCCACCTTGAAAGGATGGAAGGCTGAGTCAACCTTGAGCCTGGTGAGATTTGAACTGCCAAATTGCAGGTAGCTGGCAGTCAGCAGAAGTAGCCTGCAGTACTGCATTCTAACTACTGTGTTTCTCGCAAAACACATCCACCCCAATAAGAAGCCCAACTCTACTTTTTGGGGGGTGGGCCTAATTTTGCCCCACCCTCTGCATCTCTTTGTTGCTTAAGGTGCTTAAAATATCTGATCAAAAGGAGGACATTTCTTATTTTAATAGTGAAAGCAGCTGGAGTCACAATGGGATGGAACATTGTGGGACACTGCCAGTGGGACAGTCTTCTGTCAGGGATGCTTCAAACTGGATTCCTCCTATGATCATGGGGGTTGGACTCAGTAGCCTCAGTGCAACTCTGGTTCTATATTTGTCCAGGATATTTGTAAATTCTTCTTATAACAAAAGCAGGTTTCCAATATCAGCGCTATTTTTTTTTTACTACTGAAGATAGGATTAACGGTGGCAGGCAATTATAATTTTAGTTAGGCCCATCATAAAGAAGGGATAAATTAATAAATGTTAGCGTATTAATCTGAGGTATGCCTGACTTTTGTGTCGTAATCTTTCTTCCTTCCCCTGCAACTTCCTTCTTTCTCAGTACCTTGTTATTGAAACTTCCTAATTTTTAAACTAAACTTTACTCTATGGACTAAGATTCTGATTTGTCCTGATACTGCTCAGCTACTAATGTGAACAAAGTCCAAACTTTCCAGTTTCTGGAATCAAAACCATTGAGCAAACCTAAGTAAAAAAAAATGCTACTTACTGGCTGTTTCTCCAAATTGCTTGAGGTAGCTCTTCTTTCTCTAAAAGAAAACAATGGCTGAATTGAGAAGTGGGTGGTTTTTTTTAATGCTGCTTAAAAGACAGAGGGCTTTTTATTTCTTCAAAAAGCTACATCAAAGAATGTTATTTAAGTTTAATTTTTCAAAAAGACATTTTTATTTAATAAAAGTAAGATGATCGGTTTAAGTCTGGTTTTTTAAAAAAATTTGTAACTTGTTTCATGCTTTTTATATTGCCAATTTAGGATTATTGTGCCAGTAAATTTGGAGCTGTGGGGTTTCATGAGTCCCTGAGCCATGAAATAAAGGCAGCTGAAAAAGATGGTATTAAAACAACACTGGTTTGCCCTTACCTTGTAGATACTGGAATGTTCAGAGGCTGCAGAATTAGGTAAGTAGGCAAGTTCTCTAAAAAAATCTATATACAGGTAGTCCTTGACTTACAACATTTAGTGACCATTCAAAGTTACAATGGCACTGAAAAAGGGGATTTATGACATTTTTTCACATTTGTGACCATTATAGCATCCCCATGGTCACATGATTTACATTCAGATGCTTGATAACTGACTCACATTTATGATGGTTGCAGTGTCCCAGGGTCATGTGATCATCTTTGGCAGCCTTCTAACAAGCAAAATCAATCGGAAAACCAGATTCACTTAACAACCGTGTTATTAATTTAACAACTTCAGTGATTCACTAACAAATGTGGCAAGAAAAAGTCATAAAATGGGGCAAAACTCACTTAACAAATTTCTCACTTATCAATTGTGGTTGTAATTTGAGGATACCTATATATATATATATATATATATATATATAAATGCAGCTATATCAAATGCAT
>JANHFL010005248.1:269346-280909 GCA_032468155.1 Oxyrhabdium leporinum
TATTTATGGGAGGATAGCTTTAGTATGTACTGCTGTTCAATTCTCTACAATATGGATTCCATTGCATATATATTCCACAAAATTCAGATCTAAGTTTTAAAAACAAGAAGTAGCTGTAGCAAACTACTGAAATAATTATCTTTATCTTACACTCTTCTAGACAAAAGGAATTATATACAGGAATTATACAGACAGTGCTGTATATTTTAAACACTTCTTCTGGCCACTGTGAAGCACTATATTCTGCTATCCAATAAATAACCAAAATTAGTTAAGACATGTATGATAGGAATTATTTTTCCCAGCTTTAGTTCGAGTATGGCTATTAAGTTCCACCTCTGTCACTGGAAGTTTTCTGTTGCCTGTTCTACAACATGATTTTTGTCATGTCAAAATACATGAATAAACTACTGATATAGTAGGATTATTCTGATATGGTTTGCTATACCTCTGTTAGGACAAGTAAGAGAGATTACCTTCTGAATAATCTTCAGCACTTGTTGGTTTAACAGTACTGAATTTCTGTCCAGAAAAAAAGGAAAATCCTTCTCAACTCAGTGCTAATCAAATACAAATTTATTTCTTAAGGTAACAGTTCAAAGAGATTGTAAAAAAAAAGATGGTTATATGTGAAATAAATATTCAAAGCAATCAATATTTTAATGCATAAAAAGCTAACAAATTGTGAAAGAATATTATTAATGGATATTAATCAGAATAGAGCTGGCAGTGACCAGCCGTAGGTCTTCTAGTTAAGTTCTTCTATTACATGGAATTAATACTTGGTTCACACATTATATGAAGCCATAGTCTGATTAACTATAATTTGATTAAACCTGTTGACTAGATTTGCAGATACGTTAAAATCAGAGTTGGGCAACTTGTAACCCTAGCTGTGTAACTGGCTCTTGAAGACTTGTTTTTTTTCTAATAGTTGCAAGAGTCATTTCCAACTACTTTGATATATTTCAATTTCCACTATTTTGAAATGGAAACCATATGGAAGCTATGGCCCAAGTTTAAAATGCACTTAAATTCTTACCTTATTCACATACCTTACATGCTTATGGTGCTACTTACTCCCTTAAAATCATTAAGAGCAGCATCCTGGCCAAAGCCATAACCACCATCTCCATGACAGCATTACTACCTTGCTTACATAAAGATTCTCTACAGCAGGTTTTCTATTGTCTCCGCAGATTTTAAGCTAGTCTCCATCCCATTTTGAAGAATAACACATATACCACGGGTGTCAAACTTGCAGCGTCATGTTGCTGTCACGTGATGTTCTGTGACATTTTTCCCTTCACGGAGTTGGACTGAGCATTGCCTGCACATGACGCATCCGGCCTGCGGGCCGCCAATTTGTCACCTCTGAAGCATACCATTCTCCATGCTCTTTTTTCACACATCACATTATTCACATCAAGGTAAAACTTGGAAGATTGTATGAGAGAAATTTTTAAGTCTCTTGCCAGGTACATCTCTTGACAGTTATGACTAACAAAGTCACAGTTCCAAACAACAAATTGTTTTCTGGAATTCAAAAAAACAACAGATTTTATACATACATATTTATGTTTTTAAATAATTTAAAACAATATTTAAAGAATAACCTATATAATCCACAAAGATCATGGATCACTAAGAACTGATTGATTGTATTTTAAAAGCCGCCTCAGGCAGGATATATCCAACTTGTGCTTTTCCCAGTTCTATGTTAGACACCAGCTGTGTTTACATAATGTATTTAACCAGATCAGCTAAAGACTTAGCAACGACAGGCGCACATCATCTAAAGTTTGGTTTGCAATAGAGCTTTTAAAAATAAAATATATTTTGATTTGTTCAAATGCTGGTTCTTCTGTAATAATGGTGTAAAATGGTGATCATTTGTTCCACTGGATTTTTCTTTCCACAAAAGATTGCTTTTTTTCTTCAGAAAAAGTTTAGCGTTTGAGCCAAGTATGGGTTTTCCAATTTTGGAATGTGTAGACAATATCTATTTATTATTAAACCTGCATGCCACCCAACCTTTTCTCCCTCCCCAATTGGGTTGCTCCCAACAATCAAAGATAATATTTAAAAGGAAGGAAAAAAAGACTAAAACTGGCAATAATGAAAGATATAAGGGATCCAACTTTCACTTAACAAAGGCCTGGATGAAGAGCCAGGTTTTCATGACCCTTCTAATTAACAACAGAGCTGGGGCCCTCTGATCTTGAGGAACCTTATTCCAAGGGATAGTTACTGTTACTGAGGGTGCCACTTTGGGGATCGTGATAGATTGCATTGTTTAATAAAAGGAAGCTGGAATTTGCCAATCCTGCAAGTCTGAATTGGCTGGCTATACACACACAAAATATAGCACATATCTGTCACAGTGAGTAAAAACAAGTCACAGCTCATTTTGCAGTATTCACACCAAATAGTAAGTCTAAAAAAGATGTTTGGCCAGTAACTGGACAGCATGTAACGAGGAAGCACAGTATAAATCTTTGGAACTATATTTGTAATATTTAAGGACTGGGCTTCCACGTCTTTTCACTTCTAATCTCAACCTTAGCACAGAAAATCTACTTATTCCTTTGACTTTTATATAATCTTCATCCCAGCACACCTATCAAACAAAGTCCACTCAGACTGAGTTTTTTAAAGTTATTACGATATTGAATTAAATAATAATAATAATAATAATAATAATAATAATAATAATAATAATAATAATAATAATAATAATAATAAAAAACACGATCACCCCAATATCCACCTGATCTCAAATCTTAATTCTCACACCATAAGTTTATTTTCCACATTTGCTGATCACCCACAACCACCCTTAAGCATCCCTTATTGACGTGCCTTTATAAGTTCCTGAAAAGTATCAGTACATTCTTTTCATTGCCGAAGGAATGAGTGCATGTAATGGAATACCATCCAAATAGACTATGCAGCATTTCAGAAATCCTGGAAATGCTTATTTAACACAGTTTCCAATTGAAATGTGTAGATATCTGTTCAAGATGACTGAACATCTCCATCTGTGATTGTTTAATTGATTGGTGACCAAATCTGAATCAAGAATTAGGCAATTCCTTGAAATTAGGCAATTTCTTGAAATCAAAAAAGACAGACCTGTAGCTGCATTGAAAAGCAGATCTATTTCTCTGCCACACACAGAAAAATTATAAATGAGAAATGTATTTGAAAAAAGATTAATGGGTACTATATCATTAACAAATAAAAGAAAATAGCCAAACTGGTTTAACACTTTTCAGGGATGCATACATACCATTACATAAGACAGTGACCACACTATAATTTTTTTATATTTATACTTAGTGTTTACTGCCTGCGCTGAATCTGCCAGATAACTGAATCAAAAACTCCCTCCTAGATTTTAATTTGACATGTAGTTTAAGATGGGGAATATTATGCTAAATCTTTGGGGCATTTTATTCAAACTGTAGCCCATTGTGATTCAGAACAAAAGTTGGAGTATGTGGCTGCCCAGACCAAAATGGTGTCTAAACACTGTAACATTACCACAAATTGATATAATTCTACTCTTGGTGCCTAGTTAACAATGAAACTATTTGATATTCCCTCATCTCCTCCTGATGAATCATAATGTGTGTTTGCAGAATTTTTTTTACATTGGTCAAGAACTATTATAACTAAAGTTTGAGAAGAAGAGTTTACCTCAAAAGGCTAACAGGGAGAAGATTTTCTAAATGTGGTTGTGTAAATACTTAACTATAAGTTTTAAATGACTGAGACTGAATATTTATGCCAACTACACTGAAATCAGTATACCTTATTTTGAGGAGATCCTGGAGGATTGTGCTGCAAACCTTTGGGCCTTTCTATTCTACCCTCAAAATTTTCATTTTCTATAAATAGACCTATAAATGGGTTGTAAATATGAGCAATCAGAGCCCTATTAAAGATCACTGAAAGTTCCATAACAGCTATAATCATACTTCCTGGTTACTCTTCAGCTAAACTCTTCTGGAAATCCTATAGTTCTGTTGCTATGTTCCATTCCAAAATTTTACTTTAAAAGAATAAGGAAAACATGGATGTAGTAGAGGTAGTATTTCTCCAACTTCCTTTAATAACATTTGAACCGAAGTTTAGTGGCAGTTTCAGGATAGAAAGAACTTACAGTACTATAACCCTGTGTATATTTTATACTAGTTTAATTGCAGTGCCTCAGACCTTGAAAATTATAGTTTGCCAGTTACTCTGTCTCTCTTTCACACACACCTGGCACACACAGACACATAATTCCAGTGAGATGCCAAAACTCTAAAAAGGAGAACAATTGTTAAACCAGGTGAAATCTATACATTTTAGATGTGTTTTTTTGAATGATAGAACCTTAAATAAAAAGATATGTTCAGTTTCTTTATCACAAGATGAATCTGTATCAAACTTACAATTAATTAAATAAAACCACTGTTTCATTCTGGAGGCTTGTAAAAGGAAAAATGGAAATGAGTATTGCACACTTTCTATGATTGTAAGCACCCTTTTTACGAGTCGGGGTAACTGGATGGAGCTCAGCATTTACTGGCTGGATGCCCTTCGTGATGCCTATGCGAAGTTCACAGCAGATATCTTTTTTCTTTGATTGTAAATAAGTGTTATTACATGGTTAAGGGACACTACTCCCTCTTACTCATACTAGTGGCTATCTGAAAAACACATATTTTTCCATCTTAATTAATCAGTGGAATGACTTGCCTCCAGAAGTTGTGGGTGCTCTAACACCGGAGGTTTTTAAGAAGATCACACTGAACGATTTGTCTGAAATGATATAGAGTTTCCTGCTTGAGCAGGGAGTTGGATTAGAAAACCTCCAGGATACCTTCCAACTCTGTTTTTATGTTATCAATGGAAATCCCAAACTTTTTAAAACTTGGATTGCATCTGCTAATTCATGTATCTAATTTATACCCAGTTTAGATCCTGTTATGAAATAAACTGATTTAATTTTTAATTGGAACATTAATTCATATGTGAGACTGGTTTTTTTAAGGCATGAGAGATTTACACTTTTGCACTTCTTTTCTATTTCTCCTTTCCACTTCTTGTTTCTATTTTCATGTACAATAATAAAAAGTTTAACTGATCATTAAGACATCAGTGACACTGCTAAGTACTCACAATTGGCACATCTTTCTAAAATTATCTTTAAACTGAATTCTTAGAAAGAATATGAAAAGTGATGCTGCTATATATTCAAGCTGATCTTTTTTATACAATTTCTTAATAAATTGCTAAATGCGGCAGAAATTGGCATCATGCAAAACAATTGATTGAAACAAAAAGTAATGAACAATAAATCCCTCAGAGCATAGAACATTCAAAGGGACAAATATAGAAAAATGAATTAGAAAACCAGGATGCCCTGATTGAAAAAAAGTCTCTGTTCTGGTTGCCATGCACCATATTGTTAAGACTTGGGTATTTGGAGAAAGGTCTCGCCATGAGATAGAAGTGAAAAGGAAGAATGGAAATAAGCACACCTTGAGATACTAGCTGCATACAATATAGGGCTTTATAATACAAGTTGAGCACTACAAGTTCGGCTAGAAGTACAGTTAAAGCTGCTGAAATATTTCAGAAGAGCACAAAGTGTTCAAATTCGGTAAGAGCCCTTGCTAATCTTTTAAAACTATGTGCTTTATAGCAGCCACTTATTGACTGAAAATGTCTCATTAAAGAAAGTTAGGAAAAAGGATAATAAAACAAACTTAAAGTAGATGTATAAAGTATATAAATATACTTTAAAATAGATTAAAAATAGATTTAAAGCATATAAATGTAAAGCAGTCAAGCTGAAAAGCAAGTTATAAATATGGTACTTTATATAGCTTTCTAAAATCTATTATATTGTATTATCTTTCAAATGTGACCACAATATGGGTGCACCATAGGTTTCTATAAAGCATTACAATGTTTACAGCCTCATTTTCCTTTCCTACAAATGCCTAAATAAAATTTGCTTTTTGACACCTTCTTTGAGCGATCCATTATAGTCCCCATTAACTTTTTTCTGGTTAGTTACAGTTAACCCAGGCTCCACCTCTATATAAAAAGTCAGGCAGTTTTCTCTGATGTGTATTACTTACACTTACCTAAACTAAATTGTATTTGCCCTTTGCTTGTATTTGTGTGTGTATGTGGCTTTCAAATTACTCCTGACATCTGGTGACTTCCTGGGTAAGTGTGCACTTTTGATGGCAATATTTTGGTAGTGGTTTGTCAGAGAAATTAACTGGTCCAAAGACACCCAACTGGATTCATGTCCAAGGTGAGAATCATTATAGCCTGGTTTCTAGCCCAGTGCCTTTAATTACTACAGCAAATTGGATTTGTTGGTTGTTGGAAAGCATTCTGGAGTAAGATCTTTCTGGATAATTTCAGTCAATTTTGGACTTTACAATCCTGAATAGTTTGATTACATCCATCAAATTTCCGCTCACTGCTTATTTCAAAATTAAGGCAATTTAGGAAGGTTTCTGTATCCTTATTTCCTCTATTGAGAAAAAAAAACCATTATTTTTAATATTCTGTGCTTTCTGTTTTTAATCAGGTAACAATCTATAAAAGGACAAATCATCTAATCCATAATCCTAAAATTTATGCAAGAACCTTTTCTTAGGAACTTTATCAAAGGTTTTTTGAAAATGCAAGAGTACAGTAATTGCAAGCTCTCTTCTATCCATATGCCTAATGAAGTTCAAAAAAGTTGGTAAGGCAAAATTTATCTTTGCAGAAACCATATTTTCTTTCAACATTGTTTTTTCTTCTTAATGCTTAGCTTTTCTTTTGGGTGATTTCCACAATTTTCTAATCTACAAATTCCTGGATCAATTCTAGATCTCTTTTAGAAACTGGTATAACAATACCTATCGTCTAACCCAATTTTAGAAGCTTTTTTTTTCTTTTTCTTTCAGGCAGTGGTATCAATCTCTGCAAGAATTGTCAAAAGCAGTTGTGTGTCAATTTGTTTATCCAAACAAAGGGAGAGAGCTTTTATCACGCTTCCATGATTGTCATCTTGACTTTTTGATACTACCCCTCTCCCTCCCTTTGTAGGACATTGTGTCAGCCTTGGAAGCCATAATTCTATAGGCCTTTGCGGCTGCCACATGTAGTGCCTGGGAAAACAGGAGGGGGAAGTTTCTCATATGCTTGGGGGGGGAGGGAGAGTACACAACAAAATTCTTTTCTGGAGAGTCAAGGACACATCAACCGGCACCTGGAAGAGGAGCGCCAGGAGGAGAGCATATGTTGGAGCTGAAAGAGATTGGGGTATCTGACCTTTGAGTATGTCTGGGAGGTGGATCCTTGAATTTCTTTTGGACGGGAAAAACCCTGGAGCTTCGGATTCAGGTTTTTCCCAGATGTGCCAATATGGTTTCTCTAATAAATTCTTACTTGGATATAATCGTGTCTGAGTGCTGAATGGGCGAGCAGAACTTTGATGGAACCCTGACACATTGCTGCTGGAAGATCAGCAATTTCAAAACTGAATTCTTTGAGAACTCTTGGATGGATGTCTTCAGATCTCATTATTAACAATTGAAAAATTAGTAAACATCTTTTTTCTCCTGTTACTATTTAATTTTCTAAACCCCAGTTTTATTTGGTGATTGCCTCCATGCCCTGTATTTCATTAAAACAGTCAAACTTGGTGTGAATCAGCAGTTCTCCCACAATTCACACATAGTCACATTTCCTGAAAACTGGATTAGCAGTTTCCTATTTTACTTCTGAATCCTAATCTGACCAGTTAAATAGTACAGTATTGTTCAAAGTTTTAGGATACACCTAGGGAGTCTAAGCTCTGGGCCTGAAGATCATTTAGGAGGACCTTTTTGGGTGGAGGAATGGTATATAAATAAAATTCAATACAGTTAGTTATATTACTAAATATGCCCTTTCACCTAAAATCCTGAAGGCAGTCTAGTATGGTGAACACTCTTGAACTAAACAAGTTGAAGGACAAAGATATATTGGAATAACACAATTTAAATCTGCACCAGGCCTGAGAAAATGAGCAAATGCTAAAAACGCTTTGGGAAATTTTGATAGCAGCTGGTGCTTCCTGTTCCTGCATGTATGTGTGCGGGTGTGTGTTTCTTTCCTGGTTTACTGTCCAAGAGGAGTAATTCCATCAGGCTAACACAAAATACAAATGTTCACATGGCTTCTTTCCACATGAGATTACTATACCTCCCCAGGATATGAATATAATCCTATTTAGGTTCTATTTAGTCCAGGTTCTGCTCACCAAAGTTCATTTTTAAGGTATGTTGCTTTACTTGCTTGTAATTCAGAAGACAGTAGTTAGTAATTAATAATGCCATCCTAAGTGAATTGTCCACTTCCCTTTTAAGACTAGCTATATTTTGTGACTATTGTCATACCTGATAATGATAAATTCCCTAGTTTAACTGAATTTCCTCAGGCTTAGTTTCAATTTGGATCTTAAATTCTAAATTAAATTAGAATAACAAGAATGGGAGGGAACATATATTTAGGCTATCACAGTCATAGTCCAACCTATATCTCCATAGAACATTTCACGCATGTTTTATGAATATTTTTAAAATGCTTTCAGCAGTTGAGACATCTCTGAGTTCTTCTCTACCGTAGGTTCAGGAAAAAGAAAAAACTGCATAAAGCATAGGGCTAGAAACAAGAGATGGTGAGTTCAAGTCCTGCCTTAGTCATGAAAACCATCTGGGTGACTTTGGGCCAGCCGTTCCCTCTCAACCCACAGGTTTCCTGTTGTAGGAAAAATAGGAGGAAGAAAGCTTGATGGATATGTTTGCCGCCTTGAGTTGTTTGTAAAAATAATAAAGGCAGAATTTTAAAAATAAAAATAAAAAAGACATCCTGTTTAAATGAAACATCCTTAAAGATAGGCAAAGGAAACTGTTAACATAGTTAAGAGGCTCTTTTAGAAATACAGTAATTGATCAAACAAGTTTATATCATGAATCAAGGGGTAATTATATTCTGCATTGGTCTACCCATTTTTTGTCCAATATCTTATTATTAATTCTGACTAGGATCAAATTAAAACAAATAGATGTAATTAATAAGAAAAAAAGTCTAAAGTTTTTTCACCTTTTAAATGTTTCAAACTTTTTATTAGTTTAGGTTCCGTTTATACAAAATAACACATTTATGTTGGCAGTTTTCTTTGAATTTCCTGGCAAAGCATTCATCACAATGAAAGGTCCTGGATTTACAAGTAGAAAAGTTCTAAAACAAGGACTAGCAGTCCTTTCCCTTTATGGGTAGTCTGCTGTTGCAAGATAATGTCAGTAGTGGGCAGGGCTGAAATAAATGAACTAAAGTTAAAAAGTGGGTGGAAATATCCACTTTGGTAATATCTATCTTTTTCTTTCCATGGAGAATATTATGTGGAAGAGGCAAATCATAGTGATTGTGAAAGTGGGCTGAAAGGCACTTGTAACTTGTAAATATGAGTTGCATAGTTGGCAACATGGGAAATAATAGTTCGTCTTCATTCTGGACCCTATGTCTAGTATTGAATATTTAACAATGGAATCATTTGCCAAAGGAAATAGTGGAGATGTGTTCAGGTTGTGTGTATATTGCCATCTCTCACACCAGTTTTAATTTAGATTTCTGCACTGAATAGGAGTAGGAGGTGGGATTTGATGGCTTAAATAACCCATTTCAGCTCAGATTCTTCGATTCTCTATGAACTTAGGACTGTTGGTCATCACCTCTGCCTTACAGAGAAAGGACATGTGTTAATTTCTGTGGGTCTGTGATCAGTGATAATTATGCTATCCACTTTTCATGGTGACAATATTACCCAACCAGTACTGTACAATGTTATTTCCAAATACAATATGTTACAGTTTTATCTCAGAACAGCTCCCATTTAAGAGAAAAATATTATTTAAGATACATGTTTTTTTTGGGAAAAAAAAGCAATCTATCATAAATTAAACCTCCTTGATTCCTCTTGTGTAACATTCCTTCTTTCCAAAGTTATATGCCATTTATCACAGAAGGGCATGAAATCCATACCTAACACAAATTATTCTTCTGTAGATATGTCTGACCAACCTAAAATAAGAAATACGGAGGTGAGCTGGAGATTTTGTAACATCCTGTGCTACATGTAATGGTAGTGCAATAAATGAGAGAGAAAAAGTATTACTTCTATAAGGACTGTGATGTCACTGTTGTGCACAGAGAGCCAAACTATTTTTTTCCTATGTGAATTTGTTGGTATCCAATTAGGATCTGTGGAAAGACAGAGATAAAAATAGTAGTATGAATGAATTCCTAGCAATCATTTTATAATTTTGTAAGTGTATAACAGAACACTTTGTGTCATACTAATTGTAGCTCTGACAGTTACAGATGATTTTTATTAAACCCTGGAGTCATATTTAAATTTACATGAAGCTAATGGCTATTTATATTTCTTGAGCAGGCATTGAAGTGGCATTGAACAAGCTTTTCTAATGAAGAAGAAAAATCAGTGGCAGCATAGGAAATAGAGGGACACAGAGCTGAATTCTTATTATTCCACTAGGGTTTAGATCTTAATTTATATGTCAATAAGCAGAGTCTGTTAATTTATCAAAGTACTTCCACTGAAGAATATTTAACAACATAACTATGCAACTACAAATTTACAAGAAAATGGAGAATTCCCCTCCGCTTGACAGGATTATAGTAAATGCAATGCTATTTAATTGGTTGCTGATGATTCAGAAAAGAAAAGCCAGCATATTGTCTTTTGGCAGGATAGTTAGAATGGACCTTGGCCTCTATTCTGAATAAGCAATGACTGTATCTTCTAACTACAGTGTGTGTGGGTGTTTGTGTGCAGTTAAGGAGGGAGAAAAACGCTTCAGCTGGGTTTTTCTTTCACATTACAGAAAATGATGCAAAACTATGAATGAGCAGCAAAGTGATAATACAAATACTGGAATTTTTCCCGCCTACTAGACAGTCTGGTATTTTGTGAAGTAATATATCAGTTTCTTTATCACTGCATACGGTGACAAAAATTCCTCAGTATCTTAAAAAAAGTTCTTAGTAAAGTCTCGCTAGTGGAGCTTGTTCCCATGTGGTGCTTAGCATTATGACAGGATGCCAAATTTAAGATAAGCTCCATAGACAAAGAGATTTGTCTTCAATGAACACTCCAAGCTGGAATGTGAAATGGGGGAAAATAGCATTTATAGAACTCAGTAACACATTTCACCTCCAGCCAATTGCTCAGGGAACTTCCCCAGATATTCCTCTGAGAGGAAATGTGTCAAGGAATCTGAGTAAGGGAAATATTTAAGGATGGTAAAGGAGGATGAGTTGAAGAAGTATTTATGGTTGTAATAATTGGAAACTTCCAAAGGCTGTTTTCCACATTTTATGATTGTTTTGCAATTATTACTTTACCTGATATAGGGACATTTGTAACTGTGGAGAAAATATGCCTATAGAAATATATTGTCATGATATCATTTTCCCCAACGTGGGTATTAACTTT
>JANHFL010005248.1:281009-297327 GCA_032468155.1 Oxyrhabdium leporinum
TCTGGCCCACAAATCTGAATCTCCAAATTTCTAGCTTCAACCCTTACAAATAGGGGTATGAAATTTGAGGTTTACTTAATGTACTACTTTTTCTTATATGTTTTATTATATTATATTATTAATATATTAATATCTATACACTAAAATAATAAAATGATAATGTCAAAATTTCAGCTCATTATATAAATTTACGCTAACATTTCAGAAAAGAAATATAGCTAAATATAATTTATACTAACACATTCACCATCCTTTTCCAACCCTTTCTATATTACAAACCATCAAACATATCCATAAACTTCTTAATTTTTGTTTTACTTGCTGTTGCCATTTCTCTTATAAACTTAATTTTTCTCTTTTTTGAGATTCTTATCAGCTCCATCCAAAACTACAACTTTTTCAGTCATCCTTTTCCTTTCATTGTTTGTTTCTTTTTATCATGTGATTCTCAAAGTACTTCTTTTGTACCAATCATTCACTTTTCCCTTCAGCGCACACTCAATTATCACCTTTCAATCCATTTCTTTTTGTTTTATAATATAAACTTCCACTCCCAATGCATTCATTATGTTTCCCCAATATCCATAGCTGCATACAAGACCCATTCTCTCTCTGTCAAACCCACCTCACATAGTTGTTGTTGCGTGGAAAACAAGAGGATGAAGGAGTATTATATAAGTTTGCCGCCTTAAGGTACTTACAGTATTTATATACTAGTATAAAACTCTTGTGTTTTAACCCTTAACTAGGTGAAATAGTGTACTATAAGGCAAAATATTTTCAGCCAAGGTACTTCAAAGGGGCTAACTTAAAGAACATGTCCAAAATCCAAGTCCCATAACTCCAGTAGAATTAAAATTTGGCAAATGTTATAAAGCACTTTATGATGTAAAATTATCATAAAGCAAATATCACAGAACATTTCCTGTGGCCAGCTCCTGGTTGACTATACTGTACATTTCAACATGGATTACTTTCAAGGCAGATACATCCTTGAATATCTCCCTGAATTTTTAAGAATTTTTTTCAAAAACATTAGAACCTCTAACATTTTTGAAAAAAGTTCTTAAAAATTCAGAGAGATATTCAGAGATGTAGTCATTCTGCCAATAATGGCAGAAGCACTGCCATTGTTGAAGGCGCTAAGAAAACTGGTAAGATAATGTCTCCGGGACAGTGACCCAAGGGGTTAAGAGTTTAGTAAAGTAATAAAGGTGGGTTAAAAAATCTTTAAAAATTAAATAAATGCACAGGAGATGGTACTGTACATATTACTCTATCTACAATCACCTAGATAGATAAACCATATAACAACAAATGCCAAAATAAAGGAGGAACATTTTACTGCAGATGATGGTCATGGCTATATTTTAGAAAGACGCATATTTTACCTAAATTAGTTTGCAGAGTCATTTCAAACCTTGTTCACATGAAAGAAAAGCATAAACTGTTTTTAATATCAGCATGGAAAACTTGAATGCAGAGTAATCTCATTTGGCCTTACTTTAAGTCCCTCACCATTCATGCAATGTTTGAAGTATTTCACAATATATTGGTTAGCTATTTGATAGTTTTTCTGGTGACTAGTTAATTTATTCTGAAGATCCAATTATTCACACTGAAAAGATTTCAATTATATTACAGCATCTTCATCAATTGTACTTGTATTTAAAGCTGGAGGAATGTGCCTTTGATCTCCCTGCTTGGATTATATGGGCTACCATATTTCATCAGAAGTATTCAGATGGTCCTGCCAAAGCATAATCTATTTTATCTTGACCCCTGATCCCTTGGATTTTCAGGGATATTTGCCAACTTCTATTATTATTTTACTCCTGATTTTGTTCATTGTGTAGGAAAGTAGGCTTCTTTACAAGGAGTTCCAATGCACAACAGTCCTTTCTCTTACTCAGACTTTTGTTTCCCAATCCTCTCTCAACCTTCTTGATCCTACACATTAATTTGACTTCATTCTATATGTCATGCCTCTAACATTGGTTTTAATTTCTGAAACTCAGAAAGCAGAACTATTCTTTAGCAGATGAAGCAATTTCATACCTATAGGAACAGGATGCATATGGCAAGGTTCTACATATGGCCTTCAAGCAACCTCCCCAGTTCAACCTTGTGGGGGGAACTGCCTAAAATAATTATTTTTATATTTCTTATTCCCTAAAGGAGAATGTCTCATAGTTCTGCCATGATAGTTAGTCAGCTGAATATTTTATATTATTTAAAATTATCGACTTCTTAGTCCATAATTTCTGATGTCTCCGTATTTGAGGAGATATTAAGACCTAATTTTCTCCTTGCCACACTTGTTGTAACAAGCATTCCCTTTCCTTTCTGCATGAACCAGGGGACACAGTTTTCTTGGGTTTTATTTTGTAGCACAGCCTACATGGTAATTTTATTTTCCTAAAATGACTCAATTTATTTCTTGTCATGGTTTCCTTTGCACTTCTGAGAGAGCTGTTACCTTTGCTACCAACTGCTACCTTTGAGCAAGACTTCAATTGCTATGTAAACTATTAGGAAGAAAACAGGCCTTTTGCCTATGATTGAATTCTCTTATAGTAACTGAATCTATTTTTCCACTTGCATATCACATTTCAGGCCTCAGATGACTACCATCTATCTTTCCACTTTCTCTAGTAACTTTAACAACACAGAAACTCCTGAAGGAACAATAAGATCTTAACAATCTTCCGACAAGTAAAATGCTGACTGACATCACCACAAAAGTCACCTACATTGCTATTGGAGATCACATATGGCTTTACACAATACTTTCAATCTTAGATAACCATCCAAAATGCTGGATGCCCGGTTTTTACACTGCTATTTGTAACTGCGCTAGTTAATTCAGTCATATTTCATCCAATGCTTCCAGCTGTAATGAAGATTGTTATCTACAGGAAAATGCTAGAATCCCCACTCCTACCTTCACTTTATATAGGAGAAGAGTACCACTAGTGTTTTAATTATAAGATTCAGCCTTCATGTAGGCATTGAACAAGTCACTATATGTGTATCTGGGGAAGGAGGCAAGTGGTGAAATCACTCAAACGCTATGAGTTAAAATACTTTTGTCGGATGTCAGGATCAAGTACATATTGGCAGTATTTGAATGATGAAGCAATTATCCGTGTTGTCATTTTGACATAATTGTGGTTTGCTATGGATGCCACTGGCTCCATAAGCAAATAACTTCCATATTTCAAGATTTCTTAAAATATAAGATTTATCCAGCTATCCCAACCACACTTGCATACTTACCATTTTTCCACTTTTCTAAAGTGTTTTCAAGTTCTGTTTTACCACCTGCTTCTTAGATACTAACAGCATGAAGGTACACTGTGCTATGGTGGCACAGTGGTTAAAATGCAGTACTGCAGGCTAATTCTGCTGACTGCTGGCTACCAGCAGTTCAGCAGTTCAGTTCTCACTGGCTCAAGGTTGACTCAGCCTTCCATCTTTCCAAGGTTGATTAAATGAGGACCCAGATTGTTGGGGCAATATGCTGACTCTGTAAAACACTTAGAGCGGGCTGAAAAGCACTGTGGAGTGATATATAAGTGTAAATGATATTGCTATTACTATTGCTATTCCTCCTTGCTGGTTGACTGTAAACTGCTATCTTGCAAGGGTGACACTGAGTTGAACATGGACTAACCATGAGCCTCAGTCAACAAACTGGTCTGTCAATTTCTATCTGTAGGAGAAGGAATGGCAGAATCTGGGGCAGAATGAAAAGAGGAATCAACCTAGAATCCCTACATAACCACAAGTGATCTAAGTCCAATCCTCCCTTCAATTCTGTTAACCCTTATCTAACTTTAATCAGGTGCTGACTGTCAGTTGACAAGATACCTGTGCATAGGCTTTTAGCAATAAAACAGCTTATCTGAACTTTCACATATGGACCTGGTCTTTCACGTTTGACACTGACACAACCAATGGATCAACAGCCATATAGAATGCTGAACAATGCTAGGGTGTCCCCTGGAGGCAGTGCGGATTGTCCTCAACTAACCACCACAAGAAGTGGCCAAGGGCTACTGGTTCAAGCATAGAAATTGCTAAAGAAAGAAGCAACTTAGATACTAACATTAATAGCATTTGTTTAAATTCCACTGTTTGTCACATCAAATCATTCTCATAGAAATCTCTAAATTATCCTTCCAATCACTTTAGTTTCATCCCAAATCATTTTTTTCAATTTTATTCTTAATTTCATACTCTATTGGAGCCTCTATGTTTGGACTTCTCTATCCATTTACACAAAACATTGTAAATGCTGTGCATTTTTGTTGTCTTTTTTAATTTTAATATTCTTCACTCTCTTTAACCACATTCTTTGACTAATTTTATTCCCTGTACAATCAGTTTTCCTACTAATATATGTGTGTGTGTGTGTGTGTGTGTGTGTGTGTACACACACACACACACACAAAGTCAGGGCCATCTTATTCTCACAAGAGTATGCTGCTTCACAGAGCAGGCACTATAACAGGAAAGACACATCTCAATTTCATCAGATGACATAATTTAATAGAATAAATTTCTATTCTATTGAATCTTATAGGATGAACAGAAATCATTGACAGAATCTCAAATAATCTGGTTCTGTGCTGTGAAGATCTATGTACCTGATAAAATTGTATCAAGAAGCCTACTGGAAGGCAGTGTAGTTCATGAAGCAGTGATGTTATATTGGCGTATCTTAAGTACCCATACCATTCCACTAATTTGGAGCTACATGCAGTATATTGACACACAATCAGAACATTAAATATTCAGACCTTGACTATTGCTTAATACTTAATATTTTAGAAGTGATTGTTAGATTTATCCTTTATTATTTCATTTTTTTAAAAAAACACTTCAGTTATCCTTCTCTTTTTGTTTTTTCCTATTAATTATGTTAGTTCCTTATTCTCTTAATGTAAGAAGATAAGAACTAATGGGCAATCTAATTAAGGATTCTATTCTTACAGTGGCCTTAATGGTGACTCGTGGGCAACCCACAAGCAGAACATGATGGCAAAGTGCTTCTTCACAAAAATGGGCTTTCAGAGGCAAATTGTCTTTGACACTGGAAGCAACAAATAGCCATCATAACCAGCAGCTGTTAAAAGATTCCCCCCCCCCCAATTAATTTATCTCAGTTGGTAGCTATCAAAGGCATTCAAACTGGTAGCCAGCTAGTTGTCTACAGGAAGCACATGAACAAAACAAGAATGCAACTGCAGTCTCCAAGGAATTTGTGTCTTTAATTTTAGAGCTTGTGAAAATAAAACATTAATTTAATTAATAAAAAATAGCACTTGGGCTGCATACTTGAGTGCTTGCATTTTTTTTTTACAAAAGCAGGTCAATAATCCAGGGTTCATGAAATATTATCCTTTCTAAAATATTTATCTGTAAGGCAATTAACTTGTATTCTTGAGCAAAGAAATTCTCAAAGAGGTTTGACCTTTTTGGGTAACGATTGTGGATTGTTAAATTCCCATATTTATGACTAAGAGTTATAACTCTACAATCAAATTCCACTCAATTTCTACTGAATATGCTACTAAAACCTAAAATGACAAAAGAAATTCCTTGACTATAAAAGAAGAGCCCTGCTTTTGCATGGCTGTGTGATAAAAGGTTGTTAAAATCATTTTCAAATATAATATTTTCAGGAATTTAGAGTTAGAAGGAAGGAAGGAAGGAAGACAACAGGAAGTATCTCTTTCCAAGTAAAAGGAAGCCAGATGTCATTTGTTTATTGACCGAAATATGGGAACTTGGACCGCAGAGCATGATGCTGAAACTCCATAAGAAAAACAAACATGATAATTTAAAATAATTAGATTGCAGTTACTGTAAAAGCTCTCTGTGGAATGAGGTCTTTCTTTGGAAAGGAATAGAAAAATAAGGGAATACAGAGAAAACAAATTGAAAGAAGAGATACTGATATATATATACAAATGTCTTTTGGCAAATTAATAACTCTTGAGTTCTTTCTCAATCATTTTCCCATCACAATACTATCTATGCTACCAATGATTTATCTTTCTCAAATACACATTATTTTTACTCCAAATTCTTCCATTATTAAATGCTTACTCTTCCTACCTCTTTTATCAAATGTTCCATTTGATTTCTGGCTTACTATTAAAAGCATTCTGCAACATCCAGGAGCCAACATTGTGTGAAAGGCACTATTCTTTATTGAGAACTAGGAAGGCCTCAACCCAGCTGTAGCTTTATTATCATGAAGTTGTTGTTTTTTTTAAAAAAAGATAACTTGTAAATTAGTAATTGTTATCGACTACAGACTTAGTCTGGCTATTAAGGTTGACCATCCTCCTAATGGAGCCTCAACTGAGAATCCTCCTAAAAGCTCCAGCAATGCCAAGTAATATTTACCACTTTTTCCGACCCCTTATTTCCCAGGTGGGAGGGAAAGTATGAGATGACCTAAAGTAGAAGAGTCATCCTTGTGCTTTTATCTATCTTGTCTTTTTCCCAAGAAAGATAGAGGACATTTGACATTTCTTCTTATGAAGAAAAATCTGGCTCCCTGTTTTGCTTTGCATAAAAAAAAGTATTCCATTGAGATTGCCCCACATAGACCATTCAGGTTATAGGGGACAACCAGCACACTTTGGGGTAGAACTAAGAGGTGACATAGATGATGATGATTCTGACAATGATGATGATTTCTGCAGAGGCAGAGGTGTTCCTCACTAAGGATCAACTTAATCTTATCCAACAGAGCATGAGTAGAATTAGATTAGCACTCTCCTTAGATTCAGTTCCTTATTGCAGATCATCTCTAAGAATATTCCTGAAAACTTCAGCAATATCTCCTACTGTCTATAGCTGCGTTTCTCAACTGCAGCAACTTTAAGATTCGCTTACAGGATGGAGAATCCCAGATACCTTAAAGTTAGTGAAATTGACATACATTGCTAAATAGGATACTGTTCTATTTGCAGACCATTTAAATGTGCTATCCATTTAAAGGGCTCTCTAATCCAAGTTATCAGGCAGCTGGACAACAATAGGCACAGGGATTAATATCTCCCTTTTCATGAATAGAAGATTGGATTTATATTTAAATTGCCACAATTATTTCCAAATTTATATCTGTGCATTACACTTACGTTTATATATTACATGTATTATATATGTAATGTATACTTTGTGCAATGCTTGTGTTCTTCATTGTCTTCATTATCAAATGAGTTTCCTCGTGTTGACTTCAGTTTATGCCAACTAGCCCTATTCAATTTTGAGAGCCAATGGAGGGCCGAACCAAAGAGGCTTGCTAAGGATGCAGCTGCATAACCGAGAATAGTTGCCATAGACCCTGTAAAAAGTAGAGAGGGGCCAACCCAGCTAGCAGCAGTGATTGATGCAGTCTTGTTATTTCTCCCTTATATAATGCCCTGTAATATGTTCTGGATGTTTCATTTTCTCATTTTATTTTTCTATATTTTTCCATACACTATATTTTAAGGGCAATGGAACATGTATAGAAGAAAAGTAACCAAATGAACAGTGTGGATGTTGGAAACCAAGTCCTATAAGGAATGGTTGAAGCAGCTATGCAAGTTTAGTTTGGAAATAAAAGGGTGTTTCTTTATCTCAAGGGTTGGTAGGGAGAAAATAGAAGAATTATATTCCCATTACAATGATCAGAAATTCTAGAAGATGTACTTGGATGTAATTAGAGTAGCCATAACTACCATACTGGTATATGTTCAAGTTTGTTTCTTTTTGCTGTTGTTCTTTGGTATGATTAATATCATATTTTGTTTTTTTAAAACTTTTTTATTGGATTGTTGTTTTTAATTGTAAGATATTCAGAGCCACTGGTAATAGGTGAGATGGGCAACCATATATACTAGATAAATAAATATCCTACTACCTTTCTGCTCATAGAACACTCAAACCTGCTATTGTAAAATTAAACAAGAAAACACTTAAAACAGTTTTCAAAGCTTCAGGCAGTCCTTGACTTATGAGCACAATTGGGGTGGAAATCTAGATGTTGCAGTCATAAATCAAGGAATTCATGTGAATGGACTTATTTTTCTGACATTTTTCATGGCAGTTGTTAAGCATATCATAGTCATTAAGGGAATGGTATGGTTAAATAAACCCAATGTTCCAAATGAATTCATTCCGTTGCAAATAACAGTCATAAGGCTGTAAGATGCTGCAGTCAGTCATAAGTGTAAGCCAGTTGCCAAGCAACCAAAGTGTGAGCATGTGACCATGAAGGAGAAGCAACATTTTGCCATAGCTGGAAGTGCAACTCATAAAGCACCCATTCTAAGACCATTGTAACTCTAAACAGTCATAAAGTGACCAGTTATATGTCAAGAACTACCTGTATTCGTTTACCTTAATAAACCAGTTCAAGCTACTCCACAATGTATCACAAAGAAATAACAGAATTGGAAGCTAATTTATTTAAAGTAAGATAATATCCTTTTAAATATTGATTTTAAAAACTGGGCTTTTTCACTGCTGATTGCCTGGAGTGCAATAATCATTGCAGACTGTGATAGAATTAGTCACGTATCTTCATCACATACCTCCTGAATTAGTTATATTTGGATGCCATTTCATTTTCTGCTTGCTCATTTTAATCTTTGAGGTATTCAGAACCATGAACCAATTACAGCAGGAACTAACATAAGAACAATGATGATCAGGATGATGATTTAGTACACTGGATCTCCTATCAGGGTTAAAATGACTCAAAATGATGCCATGTTTAGATAAAAAAATGAGATTTCTTTGGCTGCCTTGAGCCTTTGCGATTACATCTTTAACACATCAATAACTTACCCTCGGGTTATTGAGGCTTGCAGGGGCATGACTAATCGGCAGATGAAAGTGTCTTTCTGGGGATTAGCTCTAATGAAAAGAAAAAGGATAGTTATTTTGTTTGGTTGAAATCTTCCATAAATCAGAGCAAATACTGACAAAGCAGGTTCATACAGGAAGAATGAAGCTTTTGTAGGTGAAATTAAGGGAAAGGAAAGTTTTATATAAATCACAGGCTGAAGTTAGCATTTGTGAGAGACCGTATGGGAACAAAACCACTTAATGTCAGGTGTTAAAAAAGGATGTTTGGTTATTCTTAAAGCATCCCCTTTCTAAAATAATAAAACATAGATAAATGGGCCGTCATTATTGCTCTTTCTCTCTCCTTCTCTTTCCCTCCTTTCTGCCAGAATTACCACCCAGATTTTGCAGTAGATAATAATAGCCACCGTGTGCTGCACAGGGGATTGCAAGCTGGTGGTATTGTTGGTATTGTTAAGATTTAGAGACTGCCCAACGCCAGAATTACGGCTTACACTTTAAAAATAGAAATACATTAGAGAGATAATCTTAAGGGTCCAGACATCCATATACCACACATTTTAAAAAAAAACCAGCATGTTCAGGGTTCCACAACCAACCAACCCCAATGTCTGACAGGACAATCATATTTTTAAATGTACCCCAAAACATAATTAGCATGGGAGCTACATGGATTTTTGAGGGGTTACCATTTCAGAACAAAAGAATCACAAAGAAGTTCTCCTTCCCAATCACAATCCCCATTGTTTGATTGAAGGGATTCAAAGCTAATTGACTCAGCCTGATCTTACCAAGACAGAAAGTATAGGACTGTGATGGCGAACCTGTGGCACACATGCTGGAAGTGGCATGCAGACCCATCTCTCGGGCACACCAGCCATCACCCATTGCTCTTCTGCTTGCGCGCCGGACAGCGCACATGGGAGCGCTGGAAACTGGAAGAGCAGCTTCCCAGCTCGCAGGCACACACCAGGAAGCTGAGCTTCCAGTTTCAAGTGTGTGCATGCACAACTGGCAGCTGGTCTTCGCACGTGCATGCACGCCAGAAACTGGAAGACCAGGTGGCCAGGGCGCGTGCCGGAAACCAGAAGCTCAGCTTCCCAGCGCACACATGCGCACCGGGGAGCTGCTCTTCCGGTTTCTGGCATTACCCCACGCACGATTGCTCCCATTTTGGCACTCGGTGCCGAAAAGGTTTGCCAACACTAGTATAGGAGACAGGTTGCCCCTCAACTATCTGGCGCTATGCCATGAAGAACTTTCTAGTAATAACCAATACTTGAATTGTACCCGGAAGCATACCGGTAACCAACGCAGCTCATGGGCAGTAGTATCATAGGGCAATACTGCCTACAATACTGCATTCTGGACTAATTTTAGCCTCTAAATGATTTTCAAAAGCAGGTCCATATAGAACACTGCAATAATTCAACTGTGAGATAACTAAAGCATCAGTGACTATCTAAGTGGTTTCACAACCCAGGAATAGGTACACAATTCAGGAATAGGCACAACTGGCATGCCAACTAAAGCAGTGCAAGGGCCCACTTGGCCACAACTACTAACTGCTCTTTGACCAGAAGTTGCAACTCCAAGACTCCAAACATCTAAATCTGTTTAGCTTCTAAGCCTAGAGAAGTTCAGCCAGGCAGACTTACCTACCAAGTTTCCCAATATTGAGTTATAAAATTGTGATTTTTTTTTGTTTTAAACTATGGCTGACTAATTCCATATGTTACTCCTTTACCGATCATATTGACTATTGATCAATATTACTCAGTCATTTATTATTATTGTTAATGTTTTTGTTGCACAGGAATATGTTTCTTTGATCAGTATATTGAATTCAGAGCTTGATTTCATAGCTTATAGATTAAAAGAATAAATTGACCCATAGTACTGCAACTCTTAGAACTGATGGTGCATGCCTTTTTCAAAAAGCCCACCTGCTAAATGTTGATTTGGTTTTGTGTGTCTTTGAGAAATTAATTTTAAGCCACCAATTATGCATACCATAAACCATAATTCTTCAAAAGAATATTGTAAGCTAGAAAAAATACAAAAAGGGACGATTAAAATAACCAAGAGTTATAATGAAAAAAATATACAAAATATGAAGTATTTTAGATTAGACAGGAGGCTGATAGAGGTGTAGAAAGGTTTTTTTTTAAAAAAAACAAACTTCTCCAGCAATGTTATACTCACATTGATGTAAAATGCAGGGAGAATAGGATGTAATTCAATTAGTTTTAAAAGTGAATCAGGCAAATTCATAGAAAAAAGACTATATATAGTATCTTGTTTTGATGGTTATGTTCTGATTGACAGGCAGCATACATTAAAAATCAGCTACATCAGGGAGGAGAGGAATTTGTATTCCTTTGTCCTATTTTAGACATCCTTGGAAGAAAGAGATGGCCGTTCTGTGATGCAGAATGCTGCACCAAATCACTCACTAGAGCACTGATTATTATTATTTTTTAAAAAGCAAGTCATGTTTTGTCTATAAAGTAAACAAAAGCTTACATAATGTTTTTGTATCTGTGAAAAAGACTAGTGACTGTCTATTAAATGTAAGAGAATGGTCAAGTACTGTTGTTCTCCCCATTCCTTTGTGTTTCCATTTAGGGACTCTAAGATGGCTAAATGTCAAGATTCAATCACAAAGTTGACATCTTAATTTTTTAATCCACCCACAGATGTCTCTGATTTTCATGAATCTCAAATGATAGTGAAGTTAATTTTTCTTGTAACTGACTCAAAGATGTAATTTACACCCAAAAAGTTTCCAAGGGTGTATTGTGAATAATTTCGGTCAATTATACAGAGCTGCTAACAATCAAAGGATTTTGTTTTAATGTGTTCATGCTTTTCTTAATACTAACATATTATCATGTATAAAATATTTGATGAAAAAGATGAGCTAGCTGTTTTAAAACCAGCTCTGTATGTGTGGTATGAATAACTATGAATTCTTAATAGAACATAACACAAGTCACAAATAAACAATTCCAAGATTTTAACAAAGCAGCCAAAAAAAATGATTATATTATATATTCTTAACACCTTCTGCATTTAAAAATCTGTTTTTGCAAGTTTACGCTTTGGTTTTAAATTACTTGGATTTAACCACCTGAGTCAGTAAAGAAAGAATCTACAACAAAGTGGATTTCTGGAGATGTACTGCCATAGCAAAGGCTGAAACAAGCTGCAGTCCTGTGGGAGAAATGCATATTCAGCATCCTGTCAGTGTGCTTTCCCATTGACTTTCTGGTTGCTAAGGAACAGCCTTGGACAAGCTATTGCCCTTCTGTCCTAATGGTGGGATTCCCAGACTTGTTTAGTTGGCCACTGTAAGAAATGGAAGGTTAGATAACATCCATCTTCAAGTAGAGTTTTTGTATCCAATTTGTGGATCCATGGATAGTGTTCTCACTGAGATCTTGGTTTCTAAAGAACTTGGCTTTGTTGTTTCTTTCTCTGAGTAAGAAGTATTGCCTTGTCAGGCCACATTTACCCTACTTGCCCACATCTATGTTTCTCCTGGTCATCTAACCCTGAAACAGAAGAAACATTCATGCATGTGCACTCTACCCAGTTAGTGGCAAACAGTATAGTTAATGATTAGATGAATTTTATAGGAGCTACTTTGCTACACTGACCTTTGAAGGAATTATTCAAGCACGATAGCATACATGGTATCACTTCTATCTGTGCATTTTCTGTGTTTAAAATTCAAGCTGGTAGTCATAACATTAAAGCCCTAGCCATTCATTCATTCATTCATTCATTCATTCATTCATTCATTCATTCATTCATTCAGTCACTCAACAGGCTTGTACAACACATGTAAAAAGGGAGCTTTGATGGCATGTTTATGGATGCCATCTTGACTTTTTGACATCTAACCCTACCCCTTGAAGATAGCTTATGTTCATGAAAATTATTATTATATACTAGATTTTACTGGGATTTTTTGTTCAGCAAATGTGCCTATATACTTTTTTCTTGCTCATTTATTAAATAGTATTTGTCCATATAGAAAAATACGACTCCAGAATATGAGAAGACACCCCTTTCGTTGCAGACAGCTGCAGGATGGAAAGTACAGTCTAATTAAGTTCTTGCTATTAATAGCAAGTGATATATATCACTTGATTTGATTTCAGTCATTTACAAATTTGATTTCAGTCATTTACAAGTCAAGAAAGAGAAGAAACAATTGCTGTAATTGATGAGATTTTACTGCATTGGATATGAATCAGTGATTCATGATCTACATTTCAGTTTGAAACAACTATAATGTAATAGTAGGAACAATGTATAATGCTGACATAAAAATAATCTATAGGAAGACAACAACTACAATTATCACAGCACTACTCTCGGTTAGTTTCTTTTTTGAGGAGAAAAGTTTTGTTCTATATTACAAAAAAGTAAACTTAATTCAGTGTTGATGTCTAGTTTTCCCTGAATTGGATTTAACTGTAAACTTAACTTCATCTACCCTTTTGGGTCAACTGTTAATTACTTGCTTTTTAATGACTCGAGTTATTGGATTAGATTTTTAATATCTCTGGAGCAGCCTAAATAATTAATTTCTATTTTTTTTCTGTGTGGGTAGGAAAAAAATGTCAATATTTTCTTTCTTTTCCTCTTGCTCATAAACAGTACCATGAATATTATGGTACTGTCTCCACATAAGACTGAAATAATAGCATTAATAACTGATTTTATTCCTTTCTACTTACACATCATATTGCCTGATGACAGGTTTATAAGGATGCAGTGACAGTCATGGGTGTTGGGATGTTCCTGAGCAATTGTGCCTGAGTTAGTCTGTTTATTGTCTAAATTTTCTCCCAGATGCTTGACGCTTCTGAAAGATTAATACATTAACAACAGCAGTAGAGTCCAGGTTTGCACATCTTCAAGACATCTTTATTAGCAAATGGCATATGAGATTCAAAGGTCACCTCAAGGGAGACTTTTTAAAGTTGAACAACAATATTTATGTTCAGATACTATGCTGGTGAGATCATGTGGTAAATGGTTCTGATTAAATGAGCTAAGGCAACCACTACATATCAACTGAAAATTCCCATCCAAGTCTTGCTTTCTTCTGCTTGCCCACTTTCTAAAAATATCTGTCTGGCAATACAGATTCAAAAAAAGCAGGAATAAGATCCAATTATCTCATCATATCCTATGCTTGAATAATTTTGTTTATATGGGCAGCATGTAAATTTAATAATAAATAAAAATAAATTAACAGCTGGTACCAGTTGAAGTATCTTCCTCTAAGAATATACAGAAAAAAATGGTATTTTCATATTACCATTATTTTATTAGCTAATTAATCTAATGTGTTTCTATTATATATAAATATCATTCTGGCATCTGATCAACAACTTGGCGTTTCATCATTATATACTTTAAATCAGAAGCTAAATTTTCATAATTAAATATAATAGTGATCACTTCCCCAGATAGACGGAAGCAAAAATAGGATTGTGAGATTCCCTATTTTATTAATGTCCTAGCAAAACAGTAACTCTGGAAGATGGTGATGAAAATAAGCATTATGTTGTAAGGTTTCCTGAAGAAAGACCATCTGGAAATCATTTGAATGTCACCCTGAGCTTTCTGAAACAAGAACATGGCATAGGTTTGCAAAATATTTTTTTTTAATAGGCTGGTCACTTCTTGGAGAGAACTTTTCTTAAATATTCTCACAGTTCTTTCTGGTGTTACTTTCACAAATGATGACAGTGAATACATTTTTTTTAAAAAAAAAAGGGAATTAACATAAAACAGTTTCATTGTCTCTTCAGTTAAGTATTTCTGATTTTGTTCAGCAATTTTGTAACTCCTTAATGAAATATCAACCTAGTTTCTCACGCAGTTTGAAGAATTCATTCATGGGAACTTCTCTTTCTTTCTTTACCCACAACATGTATCTCTATTTCTTTGAAGAAAATATTACAACAAAAGCAAGTAATTCTTTTGAATAAGAGCACTAGTTCCCATTTAAGGAATTCCAAGGATAAAAAGGTGAAACACATGTATCTATCTGAATTATTTGCTAAAACGAAGTAGTAAAATATTTATTACAAAATATTACATGGCATAATAAAATTGCGCTAAATAAAATTGCACTAAAATAAACACATACACACACATACGATATATAATGTATATCAATATGAAAAATGGTACCATCTGCATTGCATCTTTCATTATAATATAATTTCAGGGCACTTTACAGACACATGCACAAATTAGAGAAATCTGATTGATAGGTCTGAAAAGAAATGAATATTCTCAGAATCTCAGAATGAAGGCAATTATATTTATTCTAAGTAGCATTACCTTAGAGTCCCATCTGATTAACAACATGGTTTTGGATTCTTATGTTATTTTCTAAATAAGTCCTAACTAGATTGAGTAACAATGCAGGATGAAGAAAGAGCTTTATTAAAATAATGAAATGGCTGGGAATTAGTTACAGTATTTTTAATCTCTGTGAAAGCACAGTGCTAAAATGCAAGGAAGGGAGCTTAATGAAAACACATTTTGTACCGTACTGGTTTTTTAATCATGGAAAGATTAGGGTATAGTGTGGCATGATTTTAACAATAAAAACTATAAAAAACATTAAGACAACATCTGCCTCATGAAAGCATTAGCCTTCATTCATTAACAGTATATGACATATCACTATGGTAATCATTTAAAAAATCTCCATAGTAGCGAAAGGTTGAATAATACCTATTCTTTTATTCTATAAGAGGAATGTGTAATTCTGGACCATTTTGAGTTTCTTGGGGCATCACATGAAATAAACAAAGAAATAAACAAAGAAATAAAAAATGAAATTGTCTAAGCAGTAGAAATTCTTTGTTTGAAGACTGCAGAATCTGATTAGCAAAAATGTTTGGGATAAATTGCTGGGTGTCTACTAAAGTCATGCTGGCTAAGGTCATTAGATTCCAAGATCATTAGATTCTGGAGATTCCTGAATCTTGATCATAGAAGCATATCTAATTTCCTCCAGGATATTTTGTGCATCTGATAGGGATTTGAGGATTTGTTCTTAAAATCAAATACTAGAGTGAAACAATTAAATAAAATTTAATTTAAAAGAATTAAAGCAGTGGGTGGAAACTAATCAAGGAGAGAAGCAACTTAGAAGTAAGGAGAAATTTCATGACAAAACAATTAATCAGTGGAACAACTTGTCTCCAGAAGTTGTAAATGCTCCAACCTGGTAGTTTTTAAAAAGAGATTATATAACCATTTGTCTGAAGTGGTGTAGTGTTTCCTGCCTAAGCAGGGGGTTGGACTAGAAGATCTCCAATGTTCCTTCAAACTCTGTTATTCTATTCTATTCTATTCTATTCTATTCTATTCTATTCTATTCTATTCTATTCTATTCTAT
>JANHFL010005248.1:317062-331757 GCA_032468155.1 Oxyrhabdium leporinum
CAGTGATGAAGCACCTACAACCTGTTTAGTGCTTTTTGACTAATATACCGAGAGATAGTCAATTAGTCTGAGATGGGCCATGTGACTGAATTAAAATCTTCTACTGCATTCTTGATGACATGTATCACAGAAAACATCCAAGGCAGCATCTTCCTTCAGTGGTTAGCTGCTAGTGGATATGCAGAAAGCACTGGAGGACGCTTGAATACCATAACAAAATTTATGTCTTGTACTTAGAATGTTTTGCTTTTGATTCAGAAGAGGTGCTTCAGAAATCATTGGAGCATATATGCAGCACTTATCAGTGATTAATTCCAGCAGCCTTGTCTATTTTCAGGATTGTGTAGATGCTATGATCATGCAGTTCTGGGAACAAGCATGGTTGTTTTAATGGGTCACAGACAATGTTGTGTTCATGCTTCTTCACATTCCAAAGCACCTTTTAAAAACTGGATCTGAGGGATTACACAGCCTCAGTAGAAAGATTCCAAGGAAAAGATTATCAGATAAAGGATTTTAAGGAAAATGTTTCTGCTACAGAAAGACAATATTGCCTAAAATTGACCGATCTGTTTTAGTAAAAATCAATTTCATATACTGCAGAAAAAGGAAGAGCCAGTATATTTTCAATATAAAATGTCAGCTGACTGTACTGGACATTTGTGTTAACTTGAGATATAAAATAAAACAGACTAGTACAACCTGGAATGCCAATCTGCTTAAATCTAAATAAACTGTAATCATAAATTCTTTTTAAAATACATTTTTCCTTAAATCTTCCTACCTCTAACCTTAGTTGTCTTTATAAGAGGAAAGTATATCTTGGCAAGGTTTTTTATTTCTAATTTGGATCAGGTTTTTTATTACACTATTAACTTTCATACTGTACTACTTCCACATGATTGCTTGTCCAACAGATAGCAACCAAAAACAACTCTTTTTCTAATTTAAAGATAGAATTCTTTGTCTTCAAGCTTTTAAGTTTAACTTTTCTTTCAACAGTAACATTTTTTTAGTGATGGGGAAAATGCACCTATTATTCAACTTCAGCGGTGTCTTAAAACCCAAAATAAAGCTCAGAACTCATTAAGAGCCATGGCTATTATTCAAAAACAAAGAAGGCACATGCTATAAAACAGCTTTTAAATACTCAGATAATTTATCTTCATTATATCAATTTGAATGCATTATACTTGAGGGAACACACTTAAAACATCATGTAAGAGGAGAAAATTATGTGAAGATTATCTTTAAGGTATGTATAAATTCGTAGGTATGTAATGAGGTACATAAAAGTATGTAGCAATGGGGTTCTGTGTGTTTGTTATTAAGGAATTTGTTATAAACATGGTTAATTTCTAGATTTGATCACACTAAATATGCCAACACTTTACATCTTGTTAAAATGCTTCTTTACACAATTTATGGTCCTAAAACAAAGCATGCACATTGTTGGGGGCTGGAAATGAGTGCAGTTAAGTAGAAGTGACAATCAAGTTGCATCCAAAAATAAGAATATTTAATGGGGAGCTCTGGCAAACTCTTCAGAGGCATGGCAGGAAAAAAAAACAATGTGACAACGACATGCCCCACAGTTCTGATTCACAACCCCCTCTGAGATGACAGCCTTCCTTTTTGTACACTGCAGCAGGAAACAACAATAATGAGCAATTCAAAGGAAGTTTGTCTTTCCTAATAAATTTATACAAAAATGACCCACATGGTTTAAAAGAAGCAACACTTAATTTAACAGGGAGAGAAAACAGACTGCTCATTAAGCAACTGATTCTTCAAAATGCTATGCTAGTAGCTCTCAGAACCCAGCAAATGTGGTCTGTAAGGTAACAAAATGATCCAGAACCTTTCTCAAACAGGTCCTATTGGTGCTGCTTTGCACTAATGTTAGCTTCTTATGCATGAATCCAGACACATAACAAATTAGAGGCTTCAACAAGATTAGCACCTGTATTTATTCATGCACAAATGGCTAATATATGTGACAAATATATATAACCTTTTAATTGAAAAAAACAGCTCCCTCAAACAAGGTTGTGAAAGTAGCAGTAGAAATATTACATGGGTAGTTTTTAATTTTTTTGCTTACCAAATTCTTTTTAGAGTCTGTGAAATCTTGCTAAACCCACTTGAATTCTTCCTCATCCTAGATGAAGGATTGTTTAGTTTCATAATTTAGTTGCATAATTCATTGCAAGTAGATGATGATGACAATGACAACAATAACATTATTCAGGACAGGGGTTTAACTTTTTTCCACTGCAAAAATACATTCTTCCTGAAGTTTGCCTCCTCTGTGTAATATCTGTTTCAAGAAAGAGGTTAGAAAAAGGTATTGGAGGACTGGAAAATGCAATAATAAAAGCCTGAAAAGTAAATGTAAGGTAGTATTTGTAAAGGTAGTTTTACAGCCAATGCTACTGGATGCAAATTTTCTGCCAACCTGTACTGAAAACTAGTTACCCTGTGCAATATGAACAGAGCTTCAACCTCATATGTTTAACTTGCCTGAATAATCTGATGAATTGTCCATAAAATCTGCTGAATGGGATGTTGGGCATTCATTAGATATTACCAGATAAAGGCTGCTTATAGCATCTTTTCTCTCTCAATATTTATCACAGATAGGTAATTTCAGCAGTTAGCCGTCATATGCCCAAACCTCCTAATTCTTGTTTTTACTGGAAAATCATGCACATTTTGTTCTAATTAGAGCACTTAAAGTGGGCAAAGCAGCAGAGGAGAATGCTATGCTTTGTTCTTGCCACATTCTTAGACTGAAAATTGTTGGGACAAATTTATCCATAATATAATACAACTAAAGTCTTATGCCCTGGAGGAATCAGGCCCCTGAAAGTTCAGGCAGCCAATTCCAGGTTTATTCGATCATATGAGAGTGCTTATTCACCCGTTAGGAATCCCATAACATTTTCATTCAGCAGAGAATTTTTTTGCTGGATTCCCACCTCTCAACGAAGAGAAATTAACATGCAATCATGCATGAAGATGTCTGAGCCAGCTGCCGTGTATTTGAAGTACGCCCCAGGTTAAGATTAAAGCATGGTATCGAGCCAAGTAAATTGACCTAACCAGCAGTTTTCTCTAAAAAGAACACTGAACAGAACGATAATACCGCTTTTAATTTCCTTGCGTCAGCAGCAAAGATAACATTTGATCGTAGGTTCACATCATTTACAAAGGAAAAGAAAATCACTTACACACACATAAGAAATTTTATCTACTCATTAAATTGGCAAGAGAAGCAGCGAGGTAGCTAGAAATTTACAGGGAGGAATTAGATACACAGATAATGAAGATTTTTTTCCTTGCTTCTCTTTCTCCTGAACTGCATATAAAAAAGAAAATCCTCACCCACTACTGATCAAAATACTGCTTGAACAGCAGAGATTAAAGGAAGGCACAAAGTATTTATCATATTCTTTTATGTTTCGGTCAGTTCTTGGGATGTAACCTTGAGATATTTGGTGGGAAAGAAACTACAGTATACTCACAAAAGAGGTGTAGCCTTTATACTCCTTTGCCAACTTTCCTTAGATATGACCTTCAAGCTCAATTTGCCATGCAATCAATACTTTACCATGAAGATTCATGATAATGAAAGCATTTTTGTTACACTGGCATCTGTCTGCTATGCATTCACATAAAAGCCTTTTCATACATTACAGTTTCAGGTGTATAGTCTAACATATATTTAGAAATGTAAAGCACTTGGGCAAAGAACAAAGATTGTTTTAAAATCCCCAAATCCACTATACAAGGTTGAAATTTAATCTTATTTATGAATTCTAGTGCTAAATCTTGCTATATATTTGCTCACAAAAGAAGTAAAACCTGCGGTTTTCAAACTCATCTTTACCCAATGCTGTCAGTATACCTGCATGCATTCTTTCTCAACATGATCAAAAGCCTCTATAGGTCACAAATCATGCCTGATATAATTTTATGTATTTTACTTGAAAATCCTGGGCTCTTCTCTATGAATTATACAGTATCTTGCAATCTGTTCTCTTTTAAATTTCCAATGCTATTGGCTGAGCCTTCTTTAGCAATGGATGCACCGGGGCTTTCTAATAATTCCAAGACAATATTTTAGTGGCCACACCACTACAAGAACATGATTTGATAGAAGAGAAGGGCCTCAAAGTGGCTGCCTTGAGAACAGGACATTTCAATGTTTTAAGGAATAGATCTCTTCTATTGTATGGTTTTGTATGGCTAATAAATAGATTGATAGAAAAAAAATCATGAGAGTTCTACTTTTTAACTATAACATCCTTTTCATTATATATTTTCTCAAAAGATGCTGACACCTTTGGGGAACAGGTGGTTCAGTAGTTGCTAGAGGAGATTGTGAACACTTCTTTAACAAAAGGGAGCATTACATGCAGTCTTGAAGGAGACTGTTGTGCACATTTTCTAAAGAGGCCCTTACTTTGTGTGGCCATATTTGACAGCTATTATTACTTCTGTGCTATTCAGTAATAAAGGCTCTTCCAAAATGTTCTTAGAGAAAGAAGCAAACAAATCTTTATCAATACAAATTCCAGTATTAAAGTCAATAAAGTCTGTCCTATCAAGAAACATGAACTATCTAGGTTGTAGAGTCAACTAAGTAGTCTTTGTTAACAAAACCTAATAAACTATTGTACTGGGTGAGGCTGTGAAAGCTTATTAATCCTAAATATACATTTTAGGATAATTTTAAAGTATTTTAATGGATAATTTCCCCTCTGGTGTTATTAATTATATATATTTTAATTATATATATTTTGTACTCATAATAATGTTGTATTGTGAGACAAAATGGGGATCATACTATTTCAAGGGGGAAAAGGGTCACACTCTGACTTGGCATACTCATACGTGTCAGTTCTTCAAGATAGACCAGACTAGGAAACCAAGATCATGTAGGTCAATGCTACTTTTATTGTAAAGTTATAAAAACAGAATCTTGTAAGTCTGAACAGGCCTTTCTCACTTTATCTTTATATGAATTAGGAAGGAGCTATGTATGAACTAGGAAGAGCTGAGATGTCTGTGAATGTTACATTGCTATCCCTTATTTAGAAGTATTTTCTCTATCTGTTGCCTTGGCAGTGGCTCTTCCTTATGTCCCTCAAGCCATTTCCTCTTTCTTCTACCATGGATTAAAGTGCTATCCTTTTAATTCTTGTTATAATTTTTCTACTGAATGTTTTTAGAGATTAACAAACTTTTTACTTTCTTTTTTTGAACCATGTTTTGAACAGTCCTAGAAATAGCTAAGTTCAAATTCATATAAATTAAATGAAAAATTTATGAAGAAATACAACTAATGTCAACATTTAAAAAATAACTTTTCTAATTTTACTTTCATTAAATTTACAGGAATATTTGGGGGGGGAGGGTTTGTTATTATTTGTTTAAAAAACAGTCAGTTTCTAACTCTACAAAAATTAATAAAAATTTAAAATATCCATTAGGATATTTACATGATTTGCTATAGACTTAATTTGTTTAATTAATACTTTTCTAAGTTACAAAAAGGTAAAATAGAAAGCTGACTTTAAAACCTGAAACTCATGTTTTAGGATGATCAGTTGCATATAAATCTGATTAAAAGTAGACCAAAGCCACTTAAATCAGCCATACTTCTGGTAGTCATACTATTTTGCACATTCATTTCGATGGCTGTACTCTGATTAAGCTAGGACCCCACCTATTGTATATGTTGAATAATCTTATAAATAGATATGATACAGAAACATAGATTTTGTTTTTCAGAATACCAGTTCACAACATTATAAATTAATAGAATGTCGAATGTGGTTTGCAGAATATTGTTTCTGCCTTTTTTTGATCAAAATAATTTTAGAATTAAAATCAGATAAAGCAAGGAGCCTTGTGGATGCTGAGGGATCTGTGAGCATACTTATCCTCATGATACATTGCTAGGTCTAGACCACAGAACCAGAGTGGGAAAAACAGCATGTAAGATCCTTTAATTTACCCTTAAATTAAGGGATCTTACACACTGTTTCCCCCCCACTCTGATTCTGTTGTCTAGACCTGTAGAAAGTATTGTTCATCAAAACTTCACATAGAAAAAGCTCAAGTATAAACTTTGAAATGCAAAATGTACGTGTAATTGTATAGTCAATTATAATGCAGGTAGTCTTTGACTTACCACATTGAGTCCTTGACAGTCCACAATTTCAATAAGTCGAGACAGTCATAAAGCAGGTCATCATGTGACTGTGCCCGATTTTCAACCTTTTTTGCAGCAGTTCTTAAGCAAATGTGACAGTCATTAAACAAACGTTGTGGTTGTTAAGTGAATCCATTGTTCAGTATGGGGTGATTTTTGCCAGAAACTAGAAATAACTCCAGTTTCTGGCAAAAACATTGTAAATAGTGGTCATGTGACTGAGGAGTGCTGCAAATAGCCATAAATGCAGACCAGTTGCTGGGCACCCAAAATACAAGTGACTCAAGCATCAGAACTTTGAATTCTGGTTGTAAGTCATTTTTCAGAGTCTGTTGTGACTTTGAATGGCTGCTAAGCGACCAGTTGTAAATCAAAGATGACTTGTGAGTTTTCCTTAGCATGTAGACCAGGGGTGTTGAACTCGCATCATCACGGCATCGTTATGTGACGTATCATGACTTTTCCCCCCTTTGCTAAACCACTGTGTGACACATGCAGTCCCCGGGCCATGAGTTTGACAACCCTGATCTAGACTATAATACAGGTACTAAAAATGAAAACATGTATAGGTGAAATACACATAGAGCATAAATTAACCTTATTAAAACTTTCTTTACTTAGATTATCATCCTCTTGCTATTTCATGGATAAAAATCCATTGTAAATTGCTTTAGAGCAGAATTCCTACGCTCCAAATAAGGCTGTGCAATTAAGCCTAACTTTAAATCTACCACTGAGCTTAAATAAAGAAGAATTATGAGGTAGCAAGGTAATTTAAAACTCAACATTGAGTTTAAGCTTTCACTACACTGCAGATTAAGTTACCCAAATACTTTTTCACAGTTTTAGTGCAGAAGCTAGAACAATATTTCATTCCTTTCAGAGGAATAAGGAATGCTATCAATAACTTTAGTAAGAAAAATGATAATGGATTGCTCTAAAGGAGAGCTGTGATATCTATGAAGTTCGCATCATATTACAATGTAAGATTTTTTTATTTAAAACAAAGAATAACATTTGATCAGTTTTTTTCTTTTTGGATCACATCCTCTAGCCACTGATTTAGATTTTTAAAAATATGGAATTTAAAAATACAATATTAGCAAGTATACATTACATTTATGTTATATTATTATGCATAGTTTTAAAATATATTTTTCTTAAGTGGTGCAGCTTTAGAGTTTGTCCCAATCCCACAATCTTAGTAAAAAAAAAAGGGGGGGGTGTTACATACATTTCTAACTGCTCTTAAGGTCTTTTATGCTAGTCATTTGGAATTCCTGCTTAAATCATGGACAATGGCAAGCAGATTAAATCATTCCAGCATCATCCCTGGGTTTACCCTCCTCATAGTTATTGCTTCTAATGTCTCATATAGCATATCCCAGTGGCTGGCCGGCCTCTGATCACCTTCCTGTCCTTTTTTCACTCAGTCACTGTTAATTTTGGTTCCTAACTTATTTAATTTCTGTGAATTTTAATATTATTTTTTTTAATGTTTCTATCTGGAAGTGAACTTTTGTCTTTTGGGGAGAATGTAACAAAGATAAGGGAGCTGTAGGTCACAAAATCTTACACCTTTGCCCCTTCAACATAACAGAATAACAGAGTCAGAAGGGACCTATATGATGTTGTAAGCTTCCCAAAGTTGCTTGACAGTAAGATGGCTCGCAGATAAATTTAATTAATAAATAAAATCCCATCATGGCATATCCTACCAGCTTGCTTGTCCTCAATCTTCCTAGCCTCTCCTCCTGTCCCTCAATTTCTTTTTTGTGTTGGCCTCACCTTGACCCACTTCCACCTGGAAGAATTCAGGCAAGTGTTGAATTTTGTGCATATTGTTTTGCACATCCTTATTATTCAGCCATGTTTGAGATAGCAAAGAAGTATATGAGTGTAGAATTTGCTGTCTGCTACCAATCCTTATTCTGATTAAATTTCATTGTTCTGATTCAGGTCCTGTCCTGATTATTCACGTGAGCTATAATATAGGCAAAGTGTAAACCTAGTATCTCTTTGAAATAAAAGTTAAAAAAATATTTATACACCTATCAAGAATACTGAAATCAATGTTCAAATGAATGAATACTCTCTGGTTACAGGAACAAAAAAGAACGAAATAGACAGGATGCCTTCTCTTTATGTTTAAATTGTCCTCCCTTTACTACAGCTCTATTCCCAACTTTCCACAATTTTCTGCTCCACCAACTTAAAAGTAACTTCCTTTTTTAAAAAACAAATGACAGACAACTTGAGTGACTGATTATATTGTGCCAACACTTTGTTTTTTTTTCTTGGAGGCCTTGGTTTAAGAGGATGGATGTTAGTGTAAGTGACAGAAATGGAGCTTCACATAGGATTTCACTCCTGTTCAAAGACAAGCAAAGGCAACCTCAGTGAGGAGCAATCAACTTGACAAATGGATGCTGTTCAACCCTGTGCCTCCCACTGAAACTAGAGAGCCTGATTTACACAATTTTTTTCCCTGTAAACTTAAAGAGCAGCAAATTCCAGACAGACTTAATACTGCTTTCCTGTACAATGGGTTGAGCTGATAATTCTACCCATATAATGAAATCTGATAATAGTAGGAAGGAAAAAACACATCAGAAAGAATGGAACACATTAACAGTCTTATAAAAATACACTTAAGGCTTACAAGTCTACAATAAAAAGAAAAGCAAATTGGTTGTACCAAGAAAATTTTATGTGGTTATATTACTTAAGGTTAAAACAATTCCCCTGATGATATTTACAACTGACAGTATATCTAGCAAATAAAAGCATTTAAATATCAAAAACTTTGAACACATGAATGTATTTTTCTGACCCCACCCAGACAGTACTTTATTGATAAGTGAAATAGGAACAAAGGACTTCTATTTGGACTTCTTTCCTCAATATAGCATTTCTTAACTGTTTAAAGTGAAACATATGTATTTGAGGCATTAAGACTTATTAAACTTAATAGAATATCTGAATCAAAATGTACAGACTTTGCTGTAATCTCCTTCATTTTAGCTGTTTCTTATTATGGGCAGATACAGTTTGGAAAGGAGAGACTGAACAGAAATCATAAGAACAATAGAACCATTAGTACATTGGCATCAATAATTTTCACCTCTGTAAAAGCTGAATATTGTGAACATTTCAGTTCCCTATTTATTTTTCCGTAGTCACAAATAAAATAAATTGGGGGAGGACCCCTTATATAAACATTTCATGCTGAAGTGAATGGACCTCAACAGCTGCTGATTTGGTGACACTGAGAACTCCAGTGGAGCTGTCCTGCTGAATTAACGTCTTGGAACTGTTAAGAAGAAACTTCAAACAGATCTTGTTTAGCAGGTGGTCAAAGCTTTCCCTCTGTGGGGATCATGTGAAGACTAGCAGAACAGTCACTCAGTCATGAATCAGGCCTGTCAATAGTTGCCTATTTTCTCAACAGGTTTCTCAATCATACCCCAAAAGCATTCCTCCCACAACATCCTACTCTTCTACATAGCTTCTTACAAATTATCACCAATTGGAGAGCAACAATTTTGCTTGTATTATTAATTTCAATTATTGATTGGTATTTAATGAAGAACAAAAATCAAGATAATATACAAGAGGTGTACACACTTTTAAATAAGCTAATTTGAGGCTTATTGCATGCTGCTGCAAACTGAAAATAATAAGTTGGTGCTCCAGATCAATAGACTGTATTTAAGAAGATGTTTATGAAATATATTTCTGATGTTCAAGCCTGAAGTTTTCACTATTGTTCAGGATGCCAATAGAAAAGCACAAAATACTCTCCCATAATTTTAATTTCTTTTTTTTTTCTGATGGAGTTCATTTAAAAAAAAAACTTTTGCACGTAGACATCAGGTTGAACTAGTACCTTTTTTCCCAAACACATCAAATTTACCAACTAGGGGAAACATTATTTTGGGAACTGCATTAATCATACAAGTCATAGACTCAGCAGCAGCAGCCAATGAGAGAAGCATGTCAAAAAAGTTAAGATGGTGACTACAACTGCATGACCAAAGCCCTGATCCTTTAATGCATGCAACTATGTAAAAAGGTCAGGGATTCAATCACATGGCCATCTTAGTTTTGTGATACCCCTCCTGTGCAAATATCCCTGACACAGCCAGAAGTTATATAATCCAAACCTAATTTTGGTATCAACAGAAAAAAGGGAGAAAATAGTCTTATCCTGAATAAAAATAACCATTTAATGGACCGCTTTGTATAATTATTTCAAAGACAATTTTCCCTGGGTTCGGCTAATTTGTTGAAGGAATTAAGCAATGTTTACAGTACATACTACTATTCATTCATGTAAAGAATGGTTGGAAAACCACTATCCTAGTTTCATTGTATAATACAAAATCAAAGTTTGAAAAAAATAATTTTGCAGACAATACAGATCTACTTCAACCTAAATACTTTAATAAGTATATCAAAATGCTAAACATTTTTCTTTTAATATAGAGCAACATGGAGATTCTGTTCATGTAAAAAACAAATACAGGATCTTTGATTTTATTTTAATTAATATAATGAACAGTCTAAATAGTCTGGAGCTCAATTTTCATATACATTTTTGGCTACCTAAAGGATGTTTGTTTGTGTGCATTTGCATCTATCTATCATCTATCTATCTTAGTTGTATATGTAAATTGGCACCTGACTGAAAGCGGGGGAGGGGGGTTGAGACTGAGTAAATCACTTTATTAATCTTACTTCAAAAGCATGCAGGGATAGCTGCAGCAACAGCAAACTATCCATTCTTTCTTGATAGGTCATTGATATTACCATTTCACTAGTAAGAGTTTGTGTTAAAAGGGGGAAGAACAGCTGAGCAGAACAGCAAAAGTATTTCAATTCAAAGAAAAATTTCTCCACAATGCTTGCGCAATAATTCGAAGCAAACAATGCTTTTTTTACTTAAAAGTATTTAAAATTATGATTTTTTTTTTGCTTTAGAGAACATTGAGGAAAATAATTTTTAAAAGTGCCCTTCACAAATAAAAGTTGCAAATCATAAATGAAATATCAGAAATTAAAAATGAATGAAGGATTAGAGTTTTTCCATAAGGTTTCTGATTTTAAGTGCCTTCTTATAATTGTTTGATAAACAATCTCCATGGGGAAGTTAAATTGACCATACACACTGCAGAGTTTAATAACTTCCAAGGGCTCTGAGCACCAGTTAAATCAAACTAGAAAAGAAAATTAGTTCAGTTTGATCACTTTGGCTGTACATCAACATTTCTTCCACACCGCTGAAGAACATGAAAGTATAGTGGTAGTTCAGGTCACTTTGCTTCTAAAATGTATAGCATATTACTTCAGTGCAAAGACTTGTTTAAATACAACGTGTATTATCAGTGAACTATATATACCACCTGCTCTTAACTTGGTTTTGCAGAATAGAGATTACATACCAGAGAGAGATTCTGATTAAGTATATACAGTTATTCATACCCTAATTTTATAATGCAGTATAATAATGGAGATAAGCATTTCAATATCTCCTTAGATATAACAAAGAGAAGAGAGTTCTTATGAGACTCAGAATAGTACTCCACAACATGCCACATTGCTGCAAATGCTTATCTAGGGTAGAATAGAGAGTTTCAGCAGTTTTTCTGTAAGGGACAGAATGGGAAAATTATTTGGGACTTAAAACAAAAGATCTCACAGTGTAATATTTCAGGCAATCACTTTAATGCTCAGACAAATGAAAAGACTCCATTGAGTTGACCTTCACTTCCACCTGACTGAAAAAACTAAGATCTGACTTTGTTAGTATTTGGATGGGGACCACCAGAAAATCCATGGATGGGTGGGTTGGTTATTTCTAAAGTTGCCAAATTTTTGAAGACTCAGTAGTGCACAAAGGTAAAATCAAAATAACAGAACAACACCAGGCAGGAAGAGGATTATCTCAGTTAAAGGACATAAAATGTTTCACATAAGAAACCCACATCCACATCTTAGGCCAATGCCTGTGAAAAGAACTAGTTTTTTCAAGGCTCATTTAAAGAAGAGTAGGGTTGAGGTCACTTGAATCTCTGGAATAAAAGCTGTTCCAGAGGACAGGCAAGCATGCTTCCTAGGTCCCATCAGATGGCATTGTATAGAGAGTAAGGAAGATGAATTTTATATATATGCAAAATTTATTACCAAAATGATGAAGGATCAAATGTATTTTAAGTCCAAGTCTGCATAGATAAAAAACATTCAGGAGAGGCTCAGACAGTACAATCTTGAAATATTCTGTTATATATATATAATAAAACCTATTTTAGCCTTCTTGTGGATTTAATTTCTTGATCTGGACTATCTGGCAGGATGTGTTTAATGAGTAGGATACAAAACATGCTGACTCAGGGCAGAAACAATGGAAGAGAAACAGTCTCTCAAATAACAAGACCTATGCCATGTAAGGTGATAAGCAACACCTTGAACTGCGGCCAGGAGTCTATTGGTAACTGGTGAAGTTTGCTAGAGGTTAGAATGCAGTATTGCAGGCTACTTCTGCTGCCTGCAATTTGACAGTTCGAATCTCACAAGGCTCAAGGTTGACTCAGCCTTCCATCCTTCTGAGGTGGGTAAAATGAGGACCCAGATTGTTGGGGGCAATATGCTGACTCTATAAACAGAGAGGGCTGTAAAGCACTGTGAAATGGTATATAAGTCTAAGTGCTATTGCTATATGGTGGCATGCTCGTAATTGCTCTTGCTGTTATATTCTGGATCAACTGAAGCTGCCATATAGTCTTCAAGAACAGTCACATATAAAATAAATTGCAATGTCCACGTGTGGAATAACCTAGGCAAGAATAACCATGAGGAGGGAGTCCCAATCCTGGAAAGAATGCAATTGGTACACAAGACTAATCTGTATGAAGACCTTCTTGGCTAAATATGCTACCTGTTCCTTAACCAGAAGCTGAAATCCCAGGAAGACATAAAAAGGTGCACCAGTTCTGTCTGTGGAAGTGCAACCCATTCAGAGCTAGATATGAAAGTCCCTGAATCTAGAAGGTCCATACACCTCCATTTCCTGGGCTTTGCTAAGGATGAGTTTAAGTATTCTCTTCCCCATCCAGATCCCCACAGTTTCTAGGCACTGAGACAAGATCTTGACAATATTATTCAGTTGGCCAGAAGTCAGGATATACAGCTGAGAATCATCAGCGTACTGATTATACCTGACCCCTTGCCAACAGATGATCTCACTCGGTAGCTTCATGAACATGTTAAACAGGAGGATGAGTTTTTTAGCCCTGTGGCACCCTGCAAGTCAGGGTCTTTGGATTTGATCTGTTCTCTCCCATCCACACCAACTGCAATTAGATACAAGGAGAAAAACTAACACTAATCCTGTGCTTCCTGGTCCCAATTCTCATAACTGAACCAGAAGGATACACATAATTAAATCTAAAGCTACCAAGAACTCAAAGACAACAAAGACAGTAGTATCACCTATATCCTAGTTCTGCTAGTGGTTACTGACAAGTAGATCAATGTCATATCAGTGTAATATCTCACTAAGAATCCTGGCTGAATAGGGTTCTTCTGAAGCTGCAGCCTAGCCATTTTTTCTGCAACCTTCCCCGTAAAGAGAACATTGGAAGTTGAACAAAAAATTAGCAATGATCTATGGAGAAGTGGGCCCCTTCATGGCAGATGGAACCTTCCTTTCAAATAAATCATTACTGTATGGACTTAACCATATGTCACCTCTGGATGCCTTCAACAACCAAAAGAGACATGGTTCTCCCAAGGATCATGTCTACTTGCTTAGGAGTTAAATAAACTGAGTACAATTGTTCCTCATTTGCCATGAATGGGACCCGCCGAGTCAATCAAACCCTGAGAGTATCCAAATGAATTTTATGGTCATATTCTTAGAATTCTGTACAATAGCCCTGTAGATGTTCCTGTGTCCCATCCTTCTCTTATACAGGGAAGGGTCACCTTAAAGGAGGCTGATGGATGGTTATCTACAGAGGCAGAAAGAACATGAAATAGATATATTTTATCATTGCTTTTGTCACAGCGTAATCCCTAATGTAAGAAGTCATTCTTGCCTAAATTAAATCAAAGTTCTGCTCTGGATTATACTCTTAAATTTGCAACTTCTGGTTGCACTTCCGGTGGTGTCGGGAGCGAGGACCTTGAGCTCCACGGTCCTTCCCCGAGCTTTCCATGTCGGCGGGATCTGAAAGGAGCCATAGCCACGCTGTGGGGGTGGTGAAGTAAAGGGGAGCGCCTGGCAGGTCGAGGAGAGCCGCATCTCTCCTCTCTGACTAGGACAATTCCCCTCATCCGAAGACGAGGAACAGCGACAGCCAAAATGGCCACCATGAAGTTGGAAACAACTGGGACACCTAAGACTGTGCTGGAGCGAAGTAGGTGAATGGTGTTTGGAACTGGGTGAGAATGAACATTTTATCTCATTTG
>JANHFL010005248.1:331857-374479 GCA_032468155.1 Oxyrhabdium leporinum
GTGATTGGCATAAAAATGACATATGGAAGTATTGTATAATTTGACCTTTGGTGGAACTAAATAATGATGGATGATAACTTGGTACGAAGATATGTAATAGTGTTAGAATTATATAATTTGGTTAAATGATATAAATACGATGAAAAACAATTTATTTGTATTGAAGGTCTGATACCCAGATACCACACTGTTCACACAATGATATGTTTGTATTAAAAAAAAAAAATTACCCAAAAAAAAATACTCTTAATTTTGCCATTACTGGTATACATCAAGCTTGATTTCCCTATCTGCTATTATTAGCAATGTATCTATTTTCTATGGGAAAATGTGTGTTACTATTAGAATATAACTTAACAAGTAGTGATTTTTAAGATATATTTTATCTAGAAAAATTCCTAGTAGAAAAAACCAGACTTTCTTTATGCATTATTTTTAGTTTTTAAATAATCCTGTGTATTTCTTTCCAGTACTTTCAATGTTATTGTATGACCATCACATATATAATGTGCCTCGTGTATCAAAAATATTTCCCACATTTTTATTATATGGTTTTTTTCTATTTTTGCAATCATGGGTAGAGTTATGTATAACTATAACATGTTGTACCAATTTCTTCTTAAATTATATCTTATGTTAAATTTTACTGAATATTTCCATAAGTTCTCCCATTGTTGTAATGAAACTGTTTTTTAAAAAAATTGCAACAATTTAATCATACTGTCTTTTATTTATTCTATCTCCTTGTCATGCTTTAAGAGCAATTTTATACACTCCTAACAGGAGGTCTTCTTTCTATGTTTTTCAAATTTTTTGTTTGACTTTAAACATCACCCACCCACCCCCCTTCTTTCTTGAAATCACTTTTATTCTTCCGGATAGGTGTTTCGTTATCATTTGGTTTTTTAATATTAATTTTATATCCTGAAATTCAACAAACCCCTTAATTGTCTTCATCAGCTTTCTTGTAAATTGAGTCAAGTTTGAGGATGTCTTGCTTGGTAGAATTTATCTATTTATATTTTTTATTTCTAAACCACCCTCTGCCTCACTCAGCACAGGTCAAATTGCTAGCATTCTTAATTTGTAATATCACTACCTTCTAAATATGTCCTGAGGTAGGGATGGGCAACAAGCAAAGCAGCAGATAAGCCAAACAATCTTTCCATTCAGCCAGCCCTTGCTGTTATCCACATCCACTTGAAACATGAATTTTGTTTAAAAGTTTCCTTACAGAACACAGTAGTGGTAATAAATTGTGAGAAAATAAGAATTGCCCAAATCTATTTTTAATGTTTTTTTACAAGTTGTAGAAGCATAGCAGAGAAATAATATATATATAAGAAAACAAAACATAACATGTAAATGTAAGCAATGTACCAAGAACAAAGATAAAAAAATATTTTCGCTCATTGTTAAATGTGTTAAAATAAAATAAAAATACTTGCTATAAATATGGACAAATTGTAAAATTTGTCTTTGGCTCTAAAATTATAGATATATTATTAAAAAGTGTATTTTATGAAGAAAAGGTATGTCATAATAGTTTGAAAGGCATCCTAAAAAAAGAATAACTTATTTTCATAACTAAGCTCCAAAAAGAAATGTTTTTTTAAAAAATCAACAAATGCACGATATATATATATTTCCACACTCCCAAAAGTATTGTTCATATTGAAAAAACCAGCTCCTATTATGTCTTGTTAATTATATACAATTAAATTACATTAACTGTATGTTTTAAATAAAAGGGGGAAAATAAATTTACACACAGATCTTTTTCTATTCCAAATTAATCACTTTGAAATTTCTCTCAGATTACAGCAGTGTTTTATCCATTGTCAAATTATAAGATGGCATCTATTGTGTATCATTGGTGATGCATTAAATTAGTTGTTTATATTATAAAGTCTAAACATAGGAGAATCTTTTGTGTGGAATTCCTTGTCTAATTTAGCCTCCTAAAGCAAATAGCTGTCTTTTTTGTTTAGTTAATGCACCACTGGAGAACCTAAAGATGTATAATCTTGTTACCATCTACATACACACATCCATATACACCCATCATGCTATTCCTTTCATGATAAGCAATGTTTGCAGAGTGTAGAACAGAAGTACAAAAAAATGAGAGGAAGAAATTAAAGGTGTGAGGTAAGAAAAAGAAAAATAGACAAAACTAATTTACACAAGCCACATTCATAATGCCTCTCATTGTTTTACAAACTATCCTGGCTTTTTCAACTCCAAACACGACTTCATTAAATTTCTCACCTCTCTCTTTTCCACACTCTTGTCAGCTGCAGACAGACAGCCTGCCATGATTGTGACGACCAGATTCAATGAGGTGCAGAGGTTAAAGTGATGGATTAGGAACGGCAGGATTCTAGACTTTAGTTCCCCTCTAGCCACTCAAGGTCACTGGATGACTTTGGGACAGCTCAAAATATGGTTATTATGAGGAGTAGAAGCCTTGTTGATAAGCATATATCAAGTAAAAATACTAATTAGTAATCCCACTAGCTCAGTCTTGTAATTCCTCTTGAGCAAGTGACCCTTCATGTATCCATTTTGTAATTCAATCCTCATTCATTTTCTAATAGGACTAAGTCACCTCAATGTAATTCTTTCATACTGATTATTCACTTTTGTATTCAATCCACATTCATTTATCTCCTTCATTTTAGACCCTGCTATTTCTTATTTTACAAGACACATTTAAATACACCATTGCAGCTGCATTATTATATTGCTCATAGCAAACCTAGCCCTGATATTATATAGCCCTACATAACAAAGTGAGCAAAGCAGTAAATACACAATGTTTTATTTCCATCCAAATTAGTCTCATTTTTGCTTAACTTAATTTTGTTCCTTACTGTCTTCCATTGTTTTCTGCAATTGTTTCACTCTATCCACATTATACAATATCTCTTCTCATTTTTGCAACAATTATATTATACTTGCCTCATCCACAGCTTGTTTTATTTTACCACTGTACTAATCATCCATGTTATGCTCCCCTCAGCATAATTAACATTACACAACTCATCTTCTATAGCACTATATATTGTAGTTCTTTTCACTCTGTTCCAAGTAACTCTCCATATTCTCCTATCCTATGTCTAATTTCTGTTCACTTTATTAGGACATTTACTTAACTTCTAATCTTTTAAATACAGGCCTCATATTTTTCTTTCTGCAGTTCTTCCACTTTTATTCTTGTTTCTTTTATTCTGTTTCTCCATTATTTTTTCCCCAAAAATCCACTTTTGGCATTACCAAATAATGGCTTGAACCACATACAGAATCACTCATCACTCTTTATCCTTCACCAATTCTCTCAATATTTTATCATAAACAATCATGGTTTTAGATTTATATTCTTACTTTTCTCTGAAAAATATGAACACAATAAACTTATATTTGAGCCATTTTCTGGCTCAAGACCTTTTTCACAGCAAATATCAACAGTAACCATTAACATTGATTCTTGGGTTTTGAAATGATGCAATCACCTTTAATGCTCTTTCTCCATCATTTTTATGATCTAAGCATTTTTACTTAATAAAACAACCTTTTCTCTTGGATAACATTCAGACTTTATCTCTAGAACATATATTATTACCATTTGCACACAATTGCATTCATTAATATTTTCTCACATATGTACTTCTGACATATATTTTACATTTATAATTATCCTTACACTCTCTCTTCCCTGCCTGTGTCCATCAACTCCATTCCAATATAACTTCATTAAGACCTAGTAGATAAATAATAATAATGTATTAAATTTATCTGCTGCCAACATCCTATGACTCTGGGTGGTTTAACCTAAATGTCTTAAAAAACATTTAGAAAGAAGACAAACAATAAAAATAGCACAAGAACAATGATGGCAAAGAAAACAAACCCAGAGAAGAACAAGAAAGGAAGAAAAGGCATCAATCATCTTCATCAAAGGCCAGAGCAAAGAGCCGGATCTTTAGTGTTCTTCAAAATACCAGTAGGGTAGGATCTTCCTCATTTACTTAGTTTCACAGGAACACAGTGTAATTTGCTTTTTTTTTCTTTCCCCCCACTTTGTTTGCTAATTTGTAATCTTGCCTATGATGTAGTTGTTATCACATGGGCCCACTAATACTGATTTCCACTGTCCATTGTTCTTTGGCCAATCTAAACTTTCAAGTAAGTTTTTTTCATAAAATAGAGAAGGTATAGATTAGCTAATCATAACTGGATCTGTTAACATCAACTTCTGAAAACATAGTAATATAGGGTGATTTTTATATAAATGTATAAAGTTATAAAATTATAGTGTACAGAATTACATTGCTAAAACAGAAAATATTTCAAAAGTGATCTTTTTAAAAGCATATACTTTTGTCTGAAAAAAAAAGAAAAAAAAAGAAGTCAGGACAAACTTTGATTTTTCTTAGTCTATGACTTACGCAACCATAAACAGTTTACAAAACAAGAACATTCATACAATTAAAACATCTACAATAAATATAAATTAGCTAACTACAATACAATAAATTGAAATATGTGTGATAATTAAAATAAAAAATCATAAGAAATAAAATAATATCAATAATTAAACCCATATAAGAAAATAACAGTAATAAACTATTCAAGCAAATGCTCTTCAGAAAAGTCCTCTCTTCAGTAACTTCTCAATGGTAGAAAGGATTAATATTATTTTATCTTTCTAAGGATGTTTAGCTTGGCTACATAACTATTACTTATAAATACTGAAAAGAAAAATAAAACAAAAGAGGAGACATACACACCAATGATTATTTGTTGGTTATTCTTTACATTTTATAAAGAGGATTATCCATATGTTTCTCATTTCCTAACTGTATTAAGAGTGCATATATATGGCCAAGTTTTTATACTGGGAAAGAAGTTTGTAATAGTTTAGGTATCAAAAAAAGATTCACGTATAAATTTATTGTACAAATAATGTCATTTTTAATGAATTAATATTTATTTGGATAATAAATATATAATGCATAGTTCTACATACTACTGACAGCAGAATACTTCTAATCAGATATTTATTTACTTAAATTATAATATACTATCTCTATAGTTTTGAATATTTTCTAAATTTTAAGTTTTATCCTCAAAAGCTATCAGCTGGTAGGCCAGATCAGGAAACAGAATACAGAATTGGAAACTTGAAAGCCTGAAAAGTATTTTCTGTCCCTCTCTATTATATTCAAGAGTATTAAGATGGAGTCAGTTTATGCTTCTTTTTAGTATTTTCATCTTGTTCTGAACTTAAATCCTTTTTGTATACTTTTTCCAAATCTGTCTCTGGTTCCTGACAATATGCTCCTAATCTAAGGAAAATAAATTATTTGGAGAATACAGAATAAAATAGCTGAAAGGGACCTTGAAGGTCTTCTTGTCCAACCCACCAACCCTTCTCAAGAAGGATACCCTGTACTATTCCAGAAAAATGGCTGTGCAATCTCTTCCTAAATACCTCCATTGATGGAACACCCACAACTTCTGTAGGCAAGCTTGTTGATTAATCTAGAACTAACAAGAACTTTTCCAACAGTAAGAACAAGCAATCTGTCTTAGATCAAGAAATAAATTACAACACAATATTACATTTGCTTTGAAATGATTAAGAATCTATTGAGTAATAAATCTGATCTAAGTATGGCAGGGCATTTGGTCCTACAAGTATTATCTTTGCAGTTAAGTCTTTGATCTTTTAATGAAATTCTTCCATTTCTTGGGACAGATAACAAGAACAGAAAGAACAGCCGAAGTTAAACTTTTGCATGAGATTGCATGATGGAGTGATGGAAAAAATAAAGTCTGTTCAATAAAGAACTTTGAGCAAAGCTATTATTGAATCTGTTTCAGAAAATATCCTTGGTCAACATTCAGAGGAAAGAATTAAGAACTCTTGGTCAAAGTGGCATTTTGTATTGTTTTCTCTATTGTGACATACCAATGCATGGTTTATTGAACAAAAGAATAAAAGTACAGAGAAAGCATTTCAGAATTACGCATACTTTACAGAAAACATAAAAACTTACTAATAACTAAATTCTAGATTATACTGCAGTTCCACTCTGAACAGGAGGTTGCCGTTAGTTTGTTGTATATACTGAGATGACACACTTTGCATATTTTAAATAGACTGAAAAAATGTACAACTTCTGCTTTCAGTTGTCTCTGATTTCTCTTCCTTTACATTTTATGCACATGTGACCCGAGACATTTTATTATGTATCTTCTCCACTCTTATCACATTTTTCTGCCTGATGGATCAGGAATGAGATAATAAACATTTTAGTTCTGTGTTTACTTAGATTTATCTTCTCCAATCTAGTGCCCTTCAGACATAACAAGACTAAAACTCCCAGCTTGATGGCTGGGAATTTTGGAAATCGTAATTTCAAAGTATCTAGGATGTCAGACATGGCGAACCTGGCCATTGAAAAGATACATAATGGTAGCAATTCTGTTTTGTAGTCCAGTTAAATCATTAAGTTCAGATTCTAATTGCATTTGGGATACAGCTAATAACTTACTTGTGTAGAAGAAATATGACATTCTATGCAAATACATTGTTCTTATAGATTGTGTGCCAGAAATATCTCCAACTATTGCCAGAAAAGTAAACATTCTGTAGTATACTTCCTACACATGAGAGAGAAAGTAACTTAATATGAAACAGAAGACAAAGAAAGGATTTATATATAATAGTTTCTATGTAAAAAAAACAATAAAATGCCAAATCATCAGAAAAAACATGCCATAATATTCCAGACACATGTAAAACCTTATTGAATGACTATAATAACAGAGACATTATGATTGAACGACACATTTTCATGGTGAAAGATGAGATTTGTCAAGTACACACTTACATTTTGACAGTGAAAAATGTGACAATTCTTATAAATTAAAATAATTTGAAGTATTTTCTGAATTTAATTTAGTATTAGTAAATGCATGTTAAATATGATTTAATTAGTTTTTCAAATAGAGGAAAATAAAGTTATCACTGGTGGACAGAAAATTTAATAACTATTTTTGCAAAGGATGTAAAGTATAAAGAACCACTGGTTGGCATTCATTTACATATTATGAACACTGAAAAATAATATCTCATATTCTGTTGTAATAAAAAAAACTACAATAAACATTAGGAATCAGTATTGAAAATGAAAGTCAGAATCACTATACTATTATCTAAATCTCCACAAAGTTTAGTTTATAATATGGTATATAATTTGTGTTACCACATACATTATCAAAAAGGATTTTATAACTAGAAAAGGATACATTTAAAGGGAACTGTAGATCAAGAAAAGGAACAGAGATTACTAAGCAGCTAAATTGTGTGTGGAATATTTTATATATAATGAACAAATGGTCAGGAAAAGATCAATTTATAAATCTGTAAAATATGATGAATATATATATGTATGTATGTATGTATGTATGTATGTATGTATGTATGTATGTATGTATGTATGTATTCAAGCATTTTGATAAAAATGTACTTCTGACTATAATTTGAGAATGTTATGTAAATATTTTTCTGCTTCCACAATATGTTTTTATATCTATGTTTCTTATTCTGATTATTTCTTGAAATGTATCTGTAAAGCTATTTCTGTTATTAAGTGCTTTTATTTATTTATATTCGGCCTCATCTGGAAATTATTTGTATTATTATATATTACTTAATATTTGCTTGAGGAACAGTACACCAATAATTCGAGAAATATTTATGGTATTTTAAAATAAGTAATAAAACAGAAGAAAGAGAAAGAAGAAAAAGATACATACAGTTATTAATTTTGTTAAAGCTAAAACTACATTAAAATATTGCATTCTGGGGAGTCTTGTGAAAGCAGCAATACATTTTCAGTTGATAACCTAATAACAAATAAACAACTTCTGAAATTCATTACCACGGGATATAAGATAGTTATGAGCTCATGGGCCATTCAAAATGATTAGCTATATTAATAGATGACATGACTATCAACAGCTGTTTTTTATGATAGCTAAAAAGGGAACTTCTGTGCTGTAAAGAAATATATGTAATTAGCAGGTGTTGGAGACAAGTCACAGGGGACATTTCTCATCTCAATGTGCATTGAAAAAAATACCTGAACAATGTCTTATATCATTCTGAAAATATATGAAGAGTCTGTAGACTCACACTGCTGATTCAGACTGGAATACACACCTTTATGTGTGAACAACTCTTCATATTTTCAATTTTAAAATGCCAGCAGAATACTCATGTTTTTACTATAGAACTGAATTAATATTTTCCATTGTCATGATGAGGCATGCAAAATTGAATAACCACAAAATTTAATTTGTAATTTAATATTCCAAAAATAATTTGGAATATTCATATATTTTGGAACAGACAAAAAGAATTTGGTATCAAACAAAAAGAAATGGAGATCAATTAAATATATTCATACCTGATCATGGCTAGCTTCAGTGGAGCTTCCAATTCAATGAAAAATCCTTTTTACAGGAGACAGGATCAAATAGGTAATGCATTATTTGCCATTCTATCACTGTAATGTATCTGTAACAGAATAATATATACCATGCGAGTAAGATCAGGGCAGTACAATAATTCCAAAAGCAGATGGAAGGTGTATTGTTAGCTGGTTTCATACCTGCCACAAATGGAAAAATGAGGAAAATGGCAAATAAACTTAACAGAATGACTTCCTAAGGACTCACATAGATTAGTAAGAAATATATGTATAATTTTAAACAAATTAATCAGATCAAATTTAGCACACACTGGTGGAAGTAAATAAATTGATATTATGTTTGATCAGCTATTCTTTCCAATAGTTCATTTTAAAAGTTTGCAGGATGGCTGATCTAAAACAATCTTGCCAGCAAAATCCCTTGTAAGAAGAAAATGTATTGGAATATCTAGAGTGCTAGGGAGAACTGTACCTAGAGAACTTCAGCATCACAAAGTAACTGAAAGCTGATTTGATTTGTAGATGGGAGTGCCAATATATTATGGTCACCATATTTTCTTGGAAAAAATAAACTGGAAAAGGCACAATCTAAAAAACGTTCATAAGGATAAAAAGTTGTTTACGTTCATCACTTTGCTTTACATGTTTTTATTTTAAAATTCAAGAGGAAAACCAAGAGAAATGCATATTCTAATAAACTTATGTAAAATCAAACAGTATGTTTAAATGCATTTATTTTATTTAAAGACAATTCAATTTCCATATTTTTCAGAAGAATGTGAAAGATTGAGCATTATGTGGTACTATTTGTACAATAAAAATTAAACGACCAAAATAAAGGACAAAACTGAGTTTTTGAAAAATAAATAAATCTAAAGAGTTAAAATTAAGAACTGACCTTTATAAATAAAGAACATATGGTACAATATATATACATGCTATAACATGCAAACTGAAGTAGAATTCTTATTTCAGCCTATATTTGATGACTTTTTTTGGCTTCCTTCACATACTCTCGCTCATCATATTTATACTATGTAGACAAGCTAAATTGCATTTACATTTTTTCTGTTCTTCATCTTCCTTATAGAAAATATGTTGCCTCTGTTTCCTTCACAGTCTTTTTACTAAGTGCCACCAAATCATTGAGGTTTCTTTTTACCAAAATATTGTTATAACATTCCTTTTACTTTCAGTCTTTCTAAAACAAGTACTTCTTAACTTACCAGTTACTTAATAATTCCTGTTTATTACGTAACAGCAGTTACATCTCTAGTTATTACATTATATATATGTATATAATGTCTGTATGTGACAAAGTTGCTCTGAAAATACAAGCCTTTATTCAGTGATTTAAAACTGATTATGTCTAACAGATACGCCTTTGAACTATGACTTGTTTTTTTGTACTAAAATTCCTTCTCGGTTCCCACTCAGTGACATGAAATATAATCTAGAGGCCCCCCTTCCAAGCAATGTTTCTGTTGCCAAGATATCAGATTTTCCCAGTACCCAAAAGACAGTATTTTGCTGCTGAAAACAACTAAAGTTGTTATAAAATGCAGTTTGGCCTGTGTATCCTAAAAAACAACCTTGTGTTCTTTTCAAAATTTCAATTAACTACTAAGCACTTATTTTTAATTTCATTTAATTTTTTGAGACTGAAGAATAGTGGAATCGATTAGACCTACATTTGTCTTATAGAGCAATTGAAGGACACAAATTTAACTATACTAGAAAAAAAAGATGCATTTCATAAAAGTCAAAGAAAGGAAGCAACTATTGAAATGTAGAGAGACAGATGCAACCATGTAAAACCTTAAAATAGTATAGATATTTGCTGCTATTGATATTTCATATAACAGCCACTTCTGCAATAAGAAAAATGTGTTCTTGTGATTGACTGAGAAGTCAATGGTGGTGAGCTACCCAGAGTTATGGTTTTAAGATAGGCTATCCTCTAAATCTTTACATAAATATGTAAATTCCCTGTATATTTTTATTTGCAGCAAGGGAGCAATCTGGCCCCAAATCCTCCCCAGTTCATAGTGCTTCTGGAAATCTCTTTAATGCATGTTTGAAACCTTATACACTTGCCATCTGGGTGTGTGGGATCAAGGCATCTCTCCTATGATGAAGTAGTGCCCTATTTCCAGGAAGTGAAGGCGATCCAAGACTCCCATGATGTCCCTGTTCTCTATTATGGACTTTCCTTGAAGAAAAGATTGGCTCCATCATTAAAAATCTTCCAAATTATTTCAGAGAACTTTGGGATGAATTATGGCATCATCAAGGTTGTGTTAACTTGTAACTCTGAATAGCTTACATTTTGATTTATCATGAACATTTAATTGTTGTATTTTGTAACTGTTGTAAAGAATCAAGAGTTATGAGATGGTGTGGTATATTAAATAATAAATAAATATACAACACATCTGATAAATCAAGCAAGAAAAAGAGTATACTTCCTCTACACCAATTTAAAGGAACATATTTAGAAACTAGAGCATAGTCCTGAAGCTGATTCAATGGTTTTCAGCAACTGTGCTGCAGCACACTGATGTGCCTTGAAAGGTTTACAGGTGTGCTGCATGAGCTGGAGTCCCACCTTTGTGACATCACAGGAGTGAACTACCTCTATTTCGCTCCTGAGCCCCAGTAACATGTAACATCATGGGACCTCCACTTTCATGACCCAGAAGTCCCACCTATGGGATGAAAATTGATGAGTTAGATGGTTGCTGAATGCTTTTGTCACTTTTGCTGGCTGAGCATGAACACAGGAGCATAGTGCAAGCAAGCATTATATATCAGTCCTATAACCTGAAAAAGCAAATGTACAGCCCAGGAGATAAAAAGTCTCAAGGAGTTTGGATAACTTGCACTTTCAAAACAATATAATGAAAAGTCTATTTTCTGTAACATTGAGTATGCTAAATTTCTATTGAGTAGAAAAGGAAAAAAGAGAACGTAGGAGAGAGGGACTGAACAGATGTTTCTTGAAACAAAGTGCAGTTTTATTTTCTTCCTATGCTCTATCTATTCAAATGTCTGAATTCAGTTTACTAGCAGTATTCTGGAATTGTATGCTCTTGTTGCATATAACACTAACTAAGAAATATTCCTTCTAATAAAGATATTAAGCCGGAAATAAATAATATTGTGTTGTGATTTCCATACATTATTCTGTATAATTTGAAACATTTTCTACAAAAGTTTTCTTAGTGAAATTTACTTCTAGTAAACATACATACAACAGTGTTGTCTATTTCCACTGGAAAATGGATAAATAAGACTTGAGGCACAGAACAAATTATTGTGCCAGTTTGTCAGGAGTTTTATATTACAGGAATGATGGGCTAATGTTCCAAAATTCATTAATCTATCCTTTAAAAATAAAACTTCAAATCAAATGTTGACAATCAAGAGACTGTGCTTTCCTCCTTGGATTTCAGAATATTACATAGCACTCAGCTTTTCAATGGCTCAGGGAACTAAAAGTTTTTCAGGTAGTGACATCAACTGATTTGCCCATTCATCTAAGTACTTCACATAGATGGACATAAGCATACAGAAAGAAGGCAGCACCATAGCACCGTATTGTTTGAAGCTTACTAAAAAAGATGTGAGACTACTGATGTATAGAAGTTTTGTAGCAGCAAAAGGTTTTTCCTGTCCTGTCATGATTTACTCAAGTGAGCAGTGCTCATCTCTGATTCTTAGCTGAGAGAGACTGAGTTGCCTATAGATGCTTCCATCATCACCTGGCCAGCATGAAAATGGAACGCAGTAACCCTCCCGCCAAAAAAGTTCCTATTTATTTATTCATATTTGCATGCTTTTGAACTGCTAGGTTGGCAGGAGCTGGAGCGAATAACAGGAGCTCACCCCATCATGTGACCCTTGGGTCTCAAGCTTGGGCTGTCAGCTTTCCAGCTGACAAGCTCAGAATCTTAACCTGTTGAGACATTGCAGCAACATAATAAGCAATAAATAAACAAACAAATAAATAACATATTCTAGCCTCAAAGAGTTTCAAAAAATGAACCAGAAACGTGGCACAAATTCTATCTGAGTTAAGCATAAAGTTAATTTTGCCACACTACACAGTTTTTTTGCATGCCAGATACCTGATTTCGGGATTTGTGTACCGAGACCCATTGTCCCTTGGAGAAAGTAATTCTTCAATCTACTCAGCTGCTTTTTACTGAGGTTCTTTGAAGATTTCTCATTTACAGTCTCAAAAGGCTCAGGGGTTCAATGTAATGATTTGTTGGTTTCATTTTCTGATTCTCTGTATTTCACTCTTGTCTGGTTTTAGATGCTCTGCCATGTCTCTGTATTTTCATATTCCTGTCCTAGAATTATGTCCAAGAAGACAACTGGCAAACTAGAAGCTTAGAACAAGAACTGTAGGTAAAGACTTTCAATCTTTTAATCTTAAGCAGCCATTTATTATTTAGCTATTACATCTATTGGCTGTAAATAACTAGAACATATTTTCTGTTTATTTCCATGCATTTCTATGTAAAAATGCATTAGTCTTTCATTAAGTAGATATCAATGAGATTAAAAATGTAATTATGTGAAGAAATTTTCCCACACCAAAGCTTTGCTGCTCACAGTTTGAAAACACGTTTCCGTCTGGTTAGATGCTTTCTTCCTTTAACATTTATTAGCTTTAAAAATTATTTTAAAAGTGATGGGTGACAGTGAAGTTCATGCACCCAACCCCTGTGTGACTCAAAACACCAGCAGGGGTTTCAGAAGGTCAGACAGAAATAAACTAGTAATAAAACACCTCTATGTCCTTCAGTGCACAAATCCCAACAATTGACAACATGCTGCCATTTGCCAAGGTGAAATCTGCTTAAAATAATGTCTCTACTATTTATTTATTTAAACAATGAAAAAGAATCTCTAGTTGCAATTTATTAATTTCATACTGCTTCTGATTTAAGTCAGTATAAGACTTGTTAGAGAACCCATACAATTACTTAATGGGCAATATAGTTACAGGGATACTCATAGGTTTGTAAACTCTTTTGAATTGTTAATGTTTCTGCATAAAGATGACCTAAAACGTGATTTTTTTTCCACACACGTCCTAAAACTCAATAAAAGACAGCCCATTTAAACAAATGAGTCATCTTCATTTATTCATTTAGGAAAATGATTCAAAGCTCATTGTGGCAAAAGTATTGAACTTCTAGCATTTCAAGCAGAAATTAAAGTCAATCAATGAGATGATAATCCTATGCAAATGCGGGAAGCCCTATTTAAAAAACAGAATTCAGGGCATTCATGATCAATGTTGATTCTTTACAATACAGAGGTTTGGAAATGTGTTGTGGCTTAAACAAGGGAGATTTTTGAGAACTTCTGAAAAATGACAGTTGATGCTCACTAAGGTTACAAAAAACTACTTGGACTCTAGCAGTGCACTGTATTTGAGAGGATTTTTAAACATATGATTTGGTCTTGCTATAGAGTAATTCTGTTTCAGACGGACATTTAAACATTTATTAATATGATTCTGCTAAGAGGAATAAGATTTAAATAAGTTAATGTCGTGCTCAATTATATATCAAATTCAAACCTTGGAATTTATCTATGAAGACTTTTGGATTTCTTGAACTTGAAGCAGAGCTAAAGCAGTGGCTGTGCTTTGGCAAAGAAGCTATTACTCCAATTGAATTATAAATATGATCCCTTTCCATTTTTGAACTGAATTACTTAACATGCCATGAAAAGATTGATGAGTATGATTCTATGTGGACAGAATATGATTCTGCACAGGTTAAACCTGATTTGCCTAGATAAAGCTTTTGTAATATGCATTATGCATTTAGGATTATTTTCTCATTAGTTTCTTTTCTTTTTTTGATATTTTTACATACATTGTGTATTTTGTATTTTTAATTCTACTTGTTGGTATATTATAGTTACAAATCAAAAATATTTTGGTACTTATTTATGTCTACCAAAAAGAGCTAGATTGGTGTAGAGGTTAGGATTAGGATTAGGTGATTTTGCCTAGGTGATTTTGGTCAGTCACTTTCTGTCTCTTGCTCAGGGTTGTTGTTGTGAGGAAAAGAGGAGGAGGAAAGTGTTAGGTATGTTCACTGGCTTGAGTTAATTATAAAGTATTAAAGATAGGATTAAAATCTAATAAATAGATTAAAAAAATAAACCATTTTTATATCTGAAGTAACAATTAATTCATCCATACTTTAGTTTCTGTCTTTTCTTGAGGCTATTATCTTTTAACATTCTTATCCAGTTTTTTTTCCAGAAGTATTAATCATATGTTAATGCTGTAAATTTTATTATGCTATACTATTAGAATGTATATACTATTATAGAATAATTGTACAGACTATGATTTTAAGTATCTCTGTAAGATTCACTTATTTCAACAGGACTTTCTAAAACACTCATAACATATTCTACATTTGGGTTATAATAATAGCAAGACAAAACCCCCTCTAAATTAAGATATCTGGAAACTATTATAAAGCTATTTGCAATTAATGCTAATGTGCAATAAATACAAGATAAATGCCAAAATCGTAGTCTAATTTCTCTTAATATGACATTAAAATATCTTTAATAACCCTTATTTCCTGAAAATACTGGGGGTTTTGATTTACAGTGCAATTAGATATTTTGCTAATCTCACAAGGGAGCTGCTAATGACTCAATCCCTGTGGAATAAAGCTAAGTACAATACAAATACCCATATTTAAGAAAGACCACTTCCAAGATCACTAACCGTATGTAAAGGCCTGTACATTTATATGTGATAGATAATACAATCACTATGTCAAGAAAACATGTTTGATTATTACTCCTCAGACTCTTTAATTGCTGTGTCTGTCTCACAGTGGTGAACTGTTGAATCAAGGAGGAGATACAAAGTAGCTAAATACTGGCAACGCCTTGCTAGAAAAGCTCCTTGCTTGAAAAATCTCCAACTCAGCAAGTGTAAAATAGATTTAAATGTTCTTTATAATACACCATGCAGAAACAAAATGAATACTCTCAGTTGTATGAAAAAATTCAAAGTTACCAGTTTGGAATTGCATGTTAGCTAGAATGAAACTGATGACATTGCCTGACTTAGAGCTGCGTAATTAGAAATGACCATAGAAACCTATGCCAGTCCAGGTGGATCTCACTTACCAATTGTCTCATTCAATGACCATTCAGAGTAACAGTGGTGCTGTAAAATAAGTTTATGAGCAATGTCCACGTTTACAACTTTTACAGTGTCCCTCAGTCCCATGATTGGCATTATATTCAGTACATGTTGTCCTTGCCAGATCTGTTTTTCTTTTCTTTTTATCCCATCCCGAGTGCAGAGATGGGAGAGGTTACAAAAGAATAAAAAGGCACATAATGAAGAATACACATTGAAAGGAATGCAGTGGCTCTGGGATCCCTGAGTGCATTTGGGCTGGGAACCACCAGCATGCTATGTAAACAGACCAGTGTATTTCCCATTATGTACCTGCTTACTCTCTTGTAATCCCTTTCCCTCCTAATCTCTCCACTTTGTTTGGGGGGGGGGGGGGTTGGAGAGAAAAAAAGGGGTCAGGCCATTGCTACAGAGATCATTTTTTCTTCCTCCCACCATTGGAGAGTGAAGAGATTGCTTTAAAAAAGGGAAGGGAATAAACAAAAACTAAACAATATCTCCACCAGTTTTTTTCAATATGTATTCCCCACTGTATACCACTTATCTCTTGTAATCCCTCCCTCTCCTCAGAATATAAATACCAACATTATTTCCCTTTCTGCTAATTATTCCAGCACTGAGGTGAGCATGCCAGAGAGGGGAGGTGGGGAAGAAAGGCTGAAGTAAAATAATTTAGGAGGGGAGGCAAACAAAAGGGAATGTATGAAATTGATTAGTTTTGTCAATTACAGTCAGGAGCTGCAAGCTGGCTATCCTAGTAAGCATTCTAAAGAGTGAGGGGAGTGGGGAAAGGAAAGCACAGTCATCATCATGTGATTTCCATTTATTGGTTGCTTCACTTAGCAACAGAGCTGGTGGTTCCAATTATGGTTGCTAAATGACAACCTTTTTATAGTATCATCCCTAATATATGACATTACAAGAGTTTACGGAAAGAAAACAAACAAGTCATAGAGGAGCAGAACAACATAAAACAGCATAGATTATTAGAACCAACGCCATGGACATTATTATGAGTGAATGAATTCTACATCACTGCAAAATGTTTTAATGTACTATGTAGTATTAATTATACTTTGAAATGTAGAAAAATATTTAATAATGTTCATATTTGGCTTTGGCAAGAAGCTGATAAAAATACCCAAACTTTTAGCCTGATGTAACTAATTACTTATTTTGTTTTTTGTTTTCAGGGTTACAACAATTCTGTAAAGCAGTTTAAGAAAAGCTGTGTCACCCAACACAGCTTCACAGCTGAGTGAAAACTAGAGCTAGGTTTTGTTCCGATATGCTAATTTCAATCTGCATCCTCCCAGGCTTTACATTGGTGACACTTTCCAAACTATCTGGAAAGGCACAAAATGGGTAATATGGTACTAGAACAGATAGGCACAAAAACATGTGTAGGGCAACTCTCCCAAATATGTGCAGACTGAAGGCAAACCAATGATAAGGAGAAATTAACTATGACTTAGTGTAATCTAAATTTAATTCAATATTATTAATATGATATTGCTTATATATCCATTTTTTCATTTTCATTTTTTCATGTTGAAAATTAGAATTTAGTAACTCTAGAATAATTATAGAGTCTGATTTTGGTGACACATGTACCTTTAAAGCCACCAAGGGTACATACTTATTATACATTCAACTGTTTCCATTGTTGAGTGATACCCAACATCACTGTTTCAACTTTAAATTAGGAATATGCATCTAAATCACAGCTATACAATCAAACTAGCCAGGCTTCACTAAAAGGAATGACAGCAAAGAGACAGAGAAAACCAAATTTATTATTCTGTATGGCATGAATTCTGCTGACAATAACTTAATACTAATCCACAAGCAAAATCCTATTTTTTAAAATATTTGATAATAAAAAAATAGAGATTGCCAATTGAGAGGTCTCAATTACCTCCTATTTCATCATAGGCAAAGTAAACACCCACAAAGATTTAAAAAAACCTAGTTCAAAACCTGCTAACCCTCTATGTATAGAATACAACACATTTCTTTTCACAATATGTGTTCCTGCTGAATAACTGAGCAAGCTGTATCCAATCTGAGTGAAGAATTAAGGTAGGTTTAGTTCATAAAAAAGATCATATTTCAAATAATATTTTGTTTTCTGCCTCAGTGAAAATGTTTTTCACCTGCTACTAATTTTCTTCTTGGTTAGTAGAACTGTTATTTGTCTCAAGTGAGAATGAAGAAAGATTTTATGCTTGCTAGTGAAGCCAGATCTGCAATGCATGCAAACTAATGGGCAAATGGTACTGATCAATCTGTTCAAAACTGTTGAAAATTATGATGGTAATTCAATTATAGCCTCATAATATGACATGGAACAACCAAAGCTATTTCCATTTGTGCAAAAAAGAAAAAGAAAATCTCTTTCATTCTCCATATGCTGGAAGTTTACAAACTGATACTCTCCAGTCCAATTCTCTCTTCCCCGTCTCCATTTTAATATATGTTTCTGGCTTTTCTTTTGAAGAAATATTTTTATAAATTAAATGCACTGAATTTAATTTTGCATGAGTATCACCCGACAAACAATTCAGCACTATGCTTTTGTTGTTCTGTCTGTAGCAACTTAAGCTTTTTGAAGTGTTGGCTTCACTCCAATAAAAGGTTGGCATCTAATTTTATCAAAGATTTGCTTAACAGGAATTTGGCAGAAAGCACAAGATGCTTTGTTTAGTACCGGTTACATTATTGTGAGAGGTTCTAACAGTTTTACAGCTATTTTTTTTAAAAAACCAAACTCCAGTGTATCATTGTTAAAAATGTCACTTAGATTTTTTCATGTGTAAAAGTAGTTTCAGGAATGAGTTATATTGTGGAGCATATTAATAAATAATTAAGAATTATGTATTGCATTCATGATCGCTACGCCTGTATTTTCTTATATAATCTTTCCATTTTAAGTACCTGTATTTCCATTCCATTCAGCGCTCTGCCACCAAAATGAGCTCAAATATGGGAGCACCTCTTTTCTTCTTTCAATGGGCCTATCCCAGAATCCATGGAAAATGCTACACATAAAATTGGGATGCTTCCTGAACGAGATTAAACTGCGGCATACAGAATTGAAATGAAACAGAAAGGTATCCCAAAGTTGCAGAAGAATTACACTACTGAACAATAATGCTTTATATGAACATGTGACATGCTCAAATATTTAAAAAATACAATTATTTCTCATTTTTCAACTATGCTGTTCAACCGGATGCCTGCTGCTTACAAGTCTTCTCAATTCCGATAATTATGTGAAAATGCATATGTACGTAAAAAGCTAATTTCATATAGAAGCCCGAATTTAAAAGGCCTTTTCTGCTATAGGAAATAGGTACTGTAGATGACAACAAATGTGGTTCTTCATTGCATCAAACAATCCACTATGACCCACCAAGTTTCAAAGGGAATCAGAAGCCGATGAGGGAGAATATTTGTAGCTCAAGGTTGAAATGAGGGATCCTCTCTAACCTTGGTTGTTTTCTTGTGGATGAAATTAGAAGCAGAAACGGAAAGCAGAAAAAAGCTCAGGGAGAGTCAATCCAATTTATGTTGGTTTCATCTTAATTTGGATCGTAGACAAATTATTAGGTAAAAACTGGCAAAACCAACCAAGTCCTGTTGCCAGACCAAAAGAACATAATCAACTTCAGACCCTGAAGAATAGATTTACATAGAGCTATAAAGATCTAGGCTGGAAGAGTCTGGTGAAGATAACAAAACTTGCAAAAGGAAAAACCTACTGAAATCAATGGGACAAAATAGTCATACCAGTTAAGGTTTACTAAGTCTAATCTAAACATGACTAGATCTGGAAACTACATTACAAATTTCAAGAATGCATGGCAATATCTACAAGAAAATATCATGCTATCATTTGCAGATTGGATCGACCTTGAACTGGGAGCAGGAGAGAGGCATAACAACTTCAAGCTCTACTTAAAGAACATCCACATGCAATTTATGTGATCCTAAATGTGCTGATTTTAAAAGTTATGCTACAAAAATTTGGATTTCAGAGGCTCGGTGCCATTGCTTTCCCTATCTTAAGAAAAGATCAGCATCAATTTCATGCAACTTTCAATGTCAGTCCAAACACTTCAATGTTCTTCCTTGTAAATATCTGACTAACTCTTGTTTATTTTCTGAACAGCATTTTTCAAAGCTAAAAATGCAAAAACAGAGAAATCTATCCTCAAATACTGCACAAAATTCAAAATAAAATACTTTGGGGCAACTAATTGAATAATAGATTAGCAGAATAACAGAGTTGGAAAGGACCTTGGAGGTGTTCTAGTGCAATCCCCTGCTTAAGCAGGAGACCTTATACCATTCCAGACAAGTGGTTGTCCAGTCTCTTATTAAAACCCTCCAGTGATGGAGCACCCACAACTTCTGAAGGCAAGCTGTTCCACTGGTTGATTGTTCTCACTGTTAGGAAATTTCTCCTTAAGTCTAGGTTGTTTCTCTCCTTGATTAGTTTCCATCCATTGTTTCTTGCCTTCTGGTGCTTTGGAAAATAGGTTGACCCCCTCTTTTTTGCAGCAACCCCTCAAATATTGGGACACGACTAATATGTAATCCTTGTAATCCTTTTCACTAAAAGATTAAACCAATGACTCTCTATCTTTTTTTGCTCTGGGAGAGGATCATCTAATTAGATTAAAATAGAAAGGATTTTTTTGCTCAGTTAGTGTAAAGTCACCACAAATATTCAGCAATATACAACACACCAATAAACTTATGAAAGAAGGTAGTTTACTGACTAACATCAGTAATAATAACTAGTATAGGAGACTAACCCAACCTCTTGACTGTGAACCACTATATCTAATAATAAATAATAATCTATCACTGAAAAGATCAGCCTAAAATCATAAAACTGCTCAAACTCTCTAATAATATGAAAGATGACAGGTGAGTTATAAAGGTATAAATGTCATCTCCATTCATCTGCTTTAAAAGGTTGGGGAATTCTTCAGTGAAGGTGTGAAGAATAAATAAAATGTTAATTTAGGGAGAAGAGAAGGTGGGAGTTATTCATCTCTGGAATGCACTTTAGAGATCAAGTCATCTGCTGCATTTTATTTCTCAAAAGCACTTACATATTATGATGACTAAGATTTATTATTAGGTATGAAACATCAAATAAATGTGCTTAAATGCCTTCAAACAATTTATGTTGAATCACCCTTGATTATTAATCTATAGTCCCTCCTCTTTCTCAAATTAAGGATATTACTTAACTATTGTTACCAAGTGACAGACATGCACATAACATGTGAACACATCCTAGATTCTATCAATATAGGTTTAAAAAAAAAACAAAAAACATGCAGGCTTCATTCATAAGAGCAATGCAAGTTTTCTGAAAATGCAGCTTAATGAAGATAGCTTCAGAATGCCAATCAGAGAAACAGACGTGATTTATAGCTCAAGAAAGGTTAAGGTCAACATGAGAACTTTTTCTGAAGATGGTCCTGCTGTCAGAGGCTAGGGGTTTTTTTTTGGAATACAAGAGCATTTTTCTGCATTGTTCCCAGGCTCCCACTATGTGCTTGGCTGTTAATTGTTAAATGATTTAGGATTTATATTTACTTTGCTGTTATCTCTAATCTGCTTTAAACATATTTAAATTCTGCTTTTGTTTCTAAAGTTTGTAAGCTAACATGAATACATGACAGCACAAAAATGTGAAATTAAATCATACAAACCAAATAAATACATGGACTTTTTACTTAAACAGGTGTCATTATGATATATGCACTCTGTTCAAAAATTATTTTACAGGTGATTTTCTAAATCATGTCACAATATGCATACAGCCTGAGTCTTCAGTTCATTTCAGACCTAGACAGCCTGTGATAGCAGAATATTCATAGCATGGACAGATCCAAACCCAATTAGCATATTCTAGAGAAAATAAGAATGCCATTTGTTATTGCATAAAACATAAATATATCTAATAGAATAGAATATTCTCTTATTTATTTTGAATCATAACTGGCTTCTGTATTCAAAATGTCTATTTTAAAAATAAAAAAGAAATAAAAATTCATATAAAAATTCAGGAATAATGTTCATTACAAATTTTTGCCCTTTTTATAGTTTGTTCATTTTAATATATATTGATTTATATGTGCTACACATCTCACAACTGTGACTCCTATTTACTATATGATCTTACTTTAAAGAAAAAAAAATCCAGATTAGGTTATTAGATTAACCCAAATCCTTAGATTTTATGCTGCAGTCACTGGTATCAGTATGCTATTGATATTACCAGAGCTGTTAGTACCAAATACAGATAATCTGTCTATTTTCTGATGAACAGTTGCAAAAAGTGTCAAAAAAAGCAAAAATACTGCAGTTGCACTGCAGGGCATATTGTATGCATTTAACATAAAACTAATCTTTGCAGGTATAGAACTGAAAATAATTTACTTAGCTTTATATAGACTACAGTACTTTTAACCTCTGAGAAGGTCACACTTCCTACTAGTTAAATGTATTGGAGGGGAAGGAAGTTTTGCTAGAACTTTGAGAGGTGGTAGTAAAATTTCACAAGAAAAGGAAGTGTCAATACTCAGATTGTCAAGGATATCTTCCAACTAGGATGCTAAAATTACACATACTTTGATCATCTAAAAGCAACACCATAGCAATGGTAGGTTTGATATTTACTAAAATAATAATAATCCTAAACTCCATCTGAAAATGCTGTAATATTTATCACATTTACAAACTGTCCATTTTTCTCACACCATCACTTTTGTTCATTCTATTCACTGTCAAGTATTCTGCTACTTACACAATTTCAAGTGACAGAGATGCTGCTCTAAATATATTCATTTAATAAATCCACTCAATTAACATAAATATGTCATCATTAGTTGCTTGTTTGATTAGCCATTGTGATAGTAGATGCATGGAAATATGTCAGCAAGGAAGAGCTGCAATAACAGTTGTAACATACAGGAAGCTCTTGGAGTTATGGTGGGATCTCCGTCCTTGGGATCTCATACTCCATAACAAAAAAAGTGGTGGAAACAACTTATGGTAGCAATTTGCTTGTGGGAAGTTGGCAGGGAAGGTTGCAAATAGCGATCATGTGACCACAGGACACTGCAACTGTGTAAGTGCGAGCCAGTTGCCAAGCACCCAAATTGTAATAATGTGACTGGAAAGATGCTGTGATGACTGGAACTTCATGGGCTGGTCATAAGTACCACATGTTCAGTTTTTTTCATAACTTTGAATGGTTGCAGAATGAGTGGTTGTAAACTTTTTTTTAAAAAAATAATCCTACTTAACATTACAAATTGCAGTCTTGTTTTTGCACATAGCTAACATGATTTTAAAGGTAATCTCTAAAGAAATGGTTTAAGTATTCAAGGCAACCTGAACTATTACAATGCTTTATTTAGTACTCTAAAATGTTGTTAAACTTGACTACATTAATTTGCAATTAATTGAAGTACACTGCCAATGCTTTTATATAAGAGTTGCTAAAGGAGGAAACGAATCTGTTGATATGCTTATGTAGCAAAAATAAATATAATGACCATATTTCCAATAATAATCATTAATTGTAGAACATGTGTTGTTTTATAAGTAATATGAATTAAGAAAAAATCACATCAAATAACCATCTTGAAAAAAATGGTGCATTTTCTAGCTAGAGATTAATTATGAATTCTTATGATTTTTTCCTTTCTTATTATGTGAATAATACCCCCTGAAGATAGTTTTTGAATGTTTACATTTTGAATAACTTAAAAGTGTAATGGTGCATTGAACTCTACATGCAAGGATTGTCAGCAGAAAACAGAGATAGGCTTATGAATTAAAACATGGACAAGTTAATGATTATTGCTTGAGAAAATAGAAATTTCTTTTTATTTTATTCTTTAAAAATATGGTGAAGTATTTCGGTAGATGTAGTTTTATTTTTTAATTGGAAACCTGCTGGAATACAATGACTTATAAAGGAAAAGGCTTTTACAATCATGAACAGAAAATGCTTTCTGTGGTGAGAAAGTGAAGGGACCAGTGACAGGCATTTGACAACTCACTAAGCCATTTCCCACAGAGATTCTGTTCAACTTTCTCCTTGGTGCTCAGTGATCCAGCACAGAGCTTCTTGCTCATTCCAAAAATTCAGGCAGCCAAGATATTAAGCTGAACTTTACAAAAGAATATGGGTAGGAAGCCAAAATCACAAGCTCCTTGAAACTCTAAAGGTATAAGTGAGACTTACAGATAATATCTGCTGAAGTTCAGTAAGAATGAAGCAAGAGTGATCAGCTACAATCTTGACAAAAAGAAAACAAAGCTTCTGTTTTTCAAGCTCAAATAAATAATGAAGGTGGGGAAATGGGAAAGGCACATATGATCGGTGTCTAGTAATTGTATCCCATAGCTAGGGTAGTATGGAAATAACTTGGCAAAAACATTATCTTGAACAGGGGTTTGGCACTATAAAAATAAAACATATCCTTAATTTGTGTCAGCACACTGCATATACTTCCCTAGCTGAGAAAATGTAGGCTGCAATATGTGGCTTGCAAAGTTGGGTGTAGGTATTTAGCTTGCACAGAATAGTATCATCACTTGGGATAAACTGGGCTGTTGTTTTTGTTGTGCTTGAGTCCTACTGGCCAAAATTTGCCAACACTGATTGGTATTGTCTTTACCATTAAAAGGGAATGTAGCATGTATACAACTAAGACAAAGATCCTAGTTTATGTATTCTCAATCTTACTCAACAGCATTATATGAAAGCCTCAATTGATCAAAACCATGATGGGTGGCAGAGGTCAATATCTATGGGTTCATTTAGTATATGGAATATTTTACTTTGTGCCCAAACACTTGAGGCTCTGGGCAATGTACAATAAAGCACATTAAGACAATGAAATATAAAAAATTCAATATCAAATAATATAACAACTAATATAATAGTCACACACTATCAGTCAAGATCAAAGCATGTTGGAAGTGGGTGGTTTTAATGGGCATGAAAAATCAGGTTCATGTGGAGGTTCAATTTAACTGATCATTGCTAAAAGCCTATGTACAGGACTCTTCTCAACTAAGTCAATACCCATTAGAGCTATATAAGGATCACTAGGAATCAAGGGGGTCTGGGGTTAGCTTGTTTGTGAGTACAAACTCTAAACAGACTCTAAACTGGTCTCTCTTTTTAGCCCTTCTGCTGTCTCTGCCAGTCCTCCTACAGGGGCTTCTATTTCAGAATAGAATAACAGAGTCGGAAAGGACCTTGGAGGTCCTCTAGTCCAACCCCCAGCTTAGGCAGGAAACCCTATAGCATTTCAGACAAATGGTTATCCAATCTCTTCTTAAAAACTTCCAGTGTTAGAGCATCTACAACTCCTGGAGACCAGTTGTTCCACTGACTAATTGTTCTAACTGTCAGGAAATTTCTCCTTAGTTCAAGGTTGCTTCTCTCCTTGATTAGTTTCCACCTGTTGCTTCTTGTCCTCCCCTCAGATGCTTTGGATTTTCTTAGAATACTGGCTAAGTTTACAAATGCTGTGCAAGATTTGTTTTTATTTAGATCACAATTATAATACGAAAATATCTGAGTACTTGTTGTAAAGGGTAATTTATTCCAATCTACTATACCTGCCATGTATTTCAGTTGTTTTGAAGGCTACACTATGCAACAATGGGATTTGAATGACACTCCTTTTAGACCTTTAGCTTTACCACTTGAGGATGTTCCATTCATGAGGAGTTCCCTTGCAATTGTAGCTGTATTCTTAGTGGCAGGAGACATACTGAAAAAACAAATAGACGTCTGGTTCATTTCCTTGGATGTCAGATAGTTTATGGAGGCACTGGGGGATGTTTTGTTGCAGCTGGTTTCCATTGATAAACATCAGGAGGCAGATGAAGATTTCCCTTGGGTGCCAAAATTAAGAGCAAAGATCATTCAAAATTTTCCTGTGATTTTAATATGTATTTAATTATTTATAATTTAAACAATGTCTGCCCCTCGGTTACTTAAGATAGTATATACAGTAATCCCTCTCTGTTTGGTTCGATAAGACACTCCAAACCAAAATATGTAATCAGGCAATTTGTATTCTCTTCCTAATAGTCATCATTGTCTATCAGCCATCATCATCCCATAAGTATATCTGCTTTTTACAAAATATAATTACATTTATTTTCAGTATGATTCAATAGAGAGAAGGTTGGATCTGGGTCTATGATTCCTAAGTTCACCACCTTGTCTGGGTACTCTTGGTGAAGTGGAGGGGCAATAAGGCTTACCTCAATGAACTTCAACTTTGCACATGTACAGTCCAAGGTTCAATCTGTAGTATTTAGCATATGTAAGAAACATTTCTGCTTCAAGCCTTATAGAATTATTGCCCTCTATAAGACAATTTCATAATGCAGTTCAATGTAGCAATTGTCTAGCTTCCTTTTTATTACATAGATAATATTTTAACACACATATTGGTTTTTGATAATATGGAGTTTCTACAACTGTAGATCTAGACTTTAAAAAAAAACCCTCTACTTTAAGGGCTTGGGCCAACAGTTTATTTTTCACAATATGACCAAAAAATGTGGTATCAAATCACGTTATAAGAAATAAAAATTCAGACTGAGAAATATGAAAATATTACAACTATGAGATTAATGGACATCAACCTATATTGTTTTCAAAAGTATTATATAAATTTATGGATGCTGCCACTAATATACAGTAGTTAACAATGTGATAGATATTATATAAGTATTTAATATGTGTGTAAATATAGTTGCTGAGGAACACAGTTGCACTCAATATGCTTTTCATAAGTACGCATAGATCACAATGTGAACAGCATATAGGACTGATGGGTCTTTGGCCTAATCCAGCACAATTCTTCTTTTATTTTGGGGTGAAATCCAAGCTGGTATCCTTGGAAAACTCAGCTGGCAGCTGCAATGCCAGGTGCAAGCACTGTCCCTAATGCACAACATATTGAATGTATTAATTTCATTGTGCCTTACCTGCCTCCCACCCATTATAACCAGGAAAATACTCATCTTTTTGTTCTATAACAAGTAGTTAACTACAGTGGTAAAGCAAGATTTTCTTGATATATCTACAGAAAAACACAACAAAAGGCAACACCAGCTCAGGGAAACTGGAAGTGCTCATATTCCTTTGAATTGGACCAGTGCAAATTCAGTTAACATAAAAGCACTCCAGATATATAAGGATGCCACATCTTTAATAACAGTATTGAAAAATACAGAAATAATAAAATTAATATGGTGAAAGAGCGCCCATTTAAAATTCCTGTACAATACTATAAACCTTCTAAAACCACATCAAAAAGTACAGATGTCTTGCTCACTGATGTAATATCACTTCAAACAAACATTTCACATGCTCTCTCAGCCTTTTCGGTGTTTTTACATGATCCACCCAAATATCTAACTGCTGTCTGGAACAATAGTTGGGAATTCTTCCAGATTACTAATCTCTTTAAAAGTTAAAACAACTAATATGCATCACAGGATGAATAAAAAGCTCTCTGTCATAATATCCCATATGTTTCTAAATTGCATCCACATTATTGTAATATGATCATTCAATTAGCAATAATGACAAGGACTTTCCACTTATGTAACACCTTCTATTTTGAGGTTTTGGAACCTATACAGTATACACAAAAACAAATTATGTTACCCAATACTCTTTTGAGGTTTCTGCTATCCATATTATCTAGAAATAACATTTGAAATATAATTGTCTCAGTCCCTACAGTAAATGATCTTTTTTTTACTTCATTGACATTTTAAATACTCATTTTTGAATTCTCATTTTATGTCTGTTTAATGAATGACAAAAGTACAACAGTGTAACACATTAATTTCAGCTCTCATTTTCTATTACATTAACTTACCTCTTTTCATTTTAAATTATAAATAGTATTTAATAAAAAATAATTGAATTCATTTCCACCTTCTTCTTACTAAGTGTGTTTGCTTCATTTTATAAAGAATATGAGCAACTATAAAATAATTATGAAATCCCTTGCAAAGCACCCTGATGTTGTCACTGTAAATATTATCCATTTATCTATGGAATTAATTTAATTGTAAAAATATAGTCCAACTATATTATACCTTGAAAAGGAATGTATACATGACTAGTTCTGCTGATTTATACAGCAAGATGCATATGCATTCAATTGAAAGAAATGCTCTGTAGAAAAACAGTAACTACGGCCCAATGTGTATGTCGGCATGCACCTCTATGAGAGTAAGATGGGTGGTATGTAAGTTTGGTCAATCAATCGATCAATCAATCAATCAATCGATCAATCAGTCAAGAAATTCCTAATTCTCTAGGTTTTAATTGATAAAGCATAAAGAAATTACAACTAAATTCTCCGAAACCCTGACACTTGTGAAAATAAATCTGCTAACTGAAATTATAACCTAATTAAAAATACATCTTGGAACACTATCTTATATATTATTAAATTTTATGACCTAAAAGGGGAATAAAGAGGCACAGCTAATGGAATCAGAAACATAGATGGAAACTCAGGAGTTCGAATAACAGCAATGATAAATTACAGCTAAGTATCATAAAATGCTTTCATTGACAATTTACTTGCACTATCACTTGAAAACGTATTATGGGCCACAAAAACCTGGTTATAAAATGGAGGATTCAGTGTAAAAATAGATACTAAGCATAATAGGTATTAAGCAATACTAATCAATATTCATAATGATCCCATTTTTAATCCCAGAAAGAAAAATCTCTTCAGGTCAAGGAAGAAAACAAAAAAGACCATGAAATGTTTATGCACATGTCTTTATAGTAACAGAAGACTATGATAGCAAACTTTAATGAAAATATAAATTGACAACCTTCAGATTCCCCAAATTATTTTGCATCTGTTCACAATTAGCCTTGGGCCAGGAGTAGCAAATTGATGTTTTTCTTAATGCTATCAAAGGGCAATCTTATCTCTCATATGACAGATGACCAGTTTCTTAATCTTGTTGATGGATGTTGCCAACAAAAAGCCATTGATAAGTGAACTAATAGCTTAATATGGCTATAAATAAAAATATAAATGAAAAAAATTAAATTAATTCCAATTATTGCACTTTCTAGAAAATGCTGAGAAATTTTAAAAAATATGACATATTCACCCATCAATAGGTGATAAAGATTTATTCTGGTAAAAAGTTGTAACTCCTTTTAATTAAAACATTGTAGCTTTATTCAAAATTTGGGAATTTTTTGCTGAATTCTTTTGTAAATGCAAAGAATAAAAAGAAGTCCATAAACTTGCACAAAAATGCCAAGTGTACATAATTTTCAACAATACATTCAAACTCAATAGTTTCTGTGTAACAGAAGAAGCAGAGATCAATATTCTTTTTCTGTTCTCAAAAGTTGTCCAGCAACTTCATAAAGTAAAACAATTCCTTGAGAAAAATTAAAACATTGTGAAAAATGCTGATATCAATACTAAGGTAATATTATAAATTCTGAAAGTGACTCATAATAGAGTATGAACCTAGAACATAAAAAATAGATTTTGAAACCATATGCACTGGAAATAAGGAAAGCAGATGGACAATATCTCTTAACAAAAATAAGTAACGAAAATGAAATTATAAAGTTCCTCATAGGCAGGAAAAAGTTTTGGGGATATCACTGTCAAGGAATTTAAGAGAATAGTCCAATTTTACCCAACAAAGCATCAAGGTGCAGAGGTGCTGATTCTTTGTCATTTTTTTTGACAATTATGGAACTTGTGTTAAATATGATTTTTGGCACATTGAAGAATCTACGGAAAAAATGCACACACTTTAAAAAATAAAAGTTAAATTAGTAAAACACAATGCAACTCGGTGTCCTATAAAACTTTAGACATAGTAAAAACGTACAGTATATCAACTCATAAAACAATCTCCCTCCTAAGTACCAGATCGGAGTTTAGCAGATATGAAATGTAAGGAAGGCATTTTATTCAATCTTACATAGTTGCACTTATCATTCATGGAAAATTCACAAGTGTTACATTAGCCATAGTAAGTCTCAACTAATATTCCCTGTCCCTTGATCAAAAGAAACATGTGGAGATATGCAAGAAAGAATTCACAAAATTATTCAACACAAGGTCTATAAATGTGGTTCTCATTTCACATAAAATACTTGCAAGTATGCTGCAGTTTATAGTATCTGTCTTGATGTATTTTGTTTATGCAGAAAAAATGAAGTAAATGACAATGAGTTTCTGGGAGATTTAGTCAACTAGGGATTAAAAATGTTTTGACATGTTTTTCTACCTGGTGCTGTCCAAAGACCAGAAATAACTATATTCATGCAAACTTGAATTTGTTAAAAAAAACAAAACTCAACTATGACATGAATATCTGTTTTCCCCATGCTTTTTCTTCTTTGTTCCTTCGAAGTTCACTAGTTCCTGCTGGTTGTTCACCACCTGAAATCATAATCATCTGTTTGTGACATCACAATTAGTTACTGTGAAAATGATTAGTGTGTCACAAACAGATGATTATGATTTCAGATGGTGAACAACCAGCAGGAGCAGATGGACTCCTAAGGAACAAAGTTCCCGGTTTCATGCATAAGTCCAGAGTAATAAATGAGTTACGAAAAAAACAAGTGTTTTGAAATAAAAGGATTTCCACGGTTTTGATTTTACATGAATATTTTAGATGTGGCCACAATTTATTCCCAATGCATATAGAAAAAATACACATTCCAACAAGCTTGGTGAATTACGTTCAATCGTTATTTTAAAGTTCAAAAACTATTGATATACTTGGTTGTCTGATTGAAAATATATTATTTGGAATTAAAAATATTTACTCTTGATTCTTGAATTTAGCTATAGCTGCATTATCTTTTATTGGGCAATGATATGAAGAAATATTAAGTTATTATTTTAGCACTTTATTCTGGAACTCTAAGCAACATTATGTATTTTATTTGCAAATGTGTAGCCACTTTTCCTTACTGAAATAGTTTTCAATTAAACTAAAATTTTCATATCTATGTCATAACATTTTTCTAATAACTGTAAATCATAGAAAATACTGTTTGTATTAATTTTTTAAAAATATTAGGTGAAAAAAACAAAAACAACATGTTTCTACTACCAACTGGTTTCTCTCAAATTATTTATTATTTTATTGCTATCCAGGAATAGTCCTAGGCCTCTAATATTATTCATAACTTTAATCAGGGAAGCTTTGAATATAACACAACTGATCTTCATTACATAAGCTTTTATATATCTTTATATTAATGGCATAGACTTAAAATAAAAATATTCCATCTATAACAGAGCCAGAGGTTACATCAGAATACTCTCACATTTACTACAAGTAACAACACAAAATTTGGCTGTTTGGGATTGTTTTCCTTGAAAAACATCTCTGGCCCATCTGGGAAGATGTAAGCTCCATAAAATGATCCCCATAAAAGAAGTGAATGGTTTTGACTGCTCTAATCAGAGAGCCGAGCACATCCATTATTGAAATTGTCCTGTTTCAGAATGATTTCTCTACAAAAATCTCAAGTTCTCCATTCTCAAAGAAAGTGATTTTTTCTCCCTCTAACTCTGATATTCGATAGAGTATGGTTTCAATAGTGTTCTGACATTGACATTAGTCTTAACTTTCTCTCCCCATTCCATACTGCCCAGCTGATGCTGCTCTTCATCTAACACTGGGTACTACTCATTCCTTAGCTGGGGACTGTTCTTCTCAGGCTGTGCTCAGGCTGCCAGATCAATTCTATCATATAAATAACTTCCTTCACATTCTACCAGCCCTGAATCTTTTCGAGATGACACATTTTTCAATTTTCAGCAATTTCTGACATTCCATCTTTTGTGTCTTCCCTTCTTTCTTTTTCACTCCACTTTCACAATCTCCTTTAATTCTAAAGCTATCTCCTTCACATTTCCAACTTTTGCATTTTCTCCTAAACAGTTCCTTAACATCTGCAATTTTCTGTCATAATATCTTTCACACACTATTCTTCATATTCAGTAACTCGCCCCACCAAAAGGCAAGGAGGTCTTGTGGGAATCTCAAAATCTGCGTGGATCTTTCTCTCCGCCCAAGAATTCTTCTCCACAATCTCTCTCCACAGTTCTACAACTAGAAATAAGGTCAGCTAAGGGGAACCCAAACCAATCACTGTTACAGAGAATTAGCAGAGGGGAACAGCTTCCCTACTGCCCACAAATTTTCTACTTAAAATACTATTCTTCCCTGTGCCAGAATGTTAACTGAGAAATGTGTGCATGGAATACAATTTGTCTTGTTTTATAGATAAAAGTAGTTCCTCTAGATAATCACCTCTTGTATAAGTAACCACAAACTGTTTATTCTTGCTGTGTTCCCATGACAGGCTTAATTAGGGTTAATGTTTTGTGGGAATTTTCAACCCAGTTGGTTGTAGACCATTTGATTAAAATAGTCCTGGATTTGTTTTTAGTTAAAGTTTCCCTTCAGTTGTCCAACTTAGATACCCAGTCCTTCAAGAAAAAGGATTAAGAAGACTGGCCAGAAAAGCCAGGATATTCATTTTAAAACTCACCCTTGACAGCCTCTGAGCACATATCTCTAATGCTTATTGGCTGCCAGGCCAGCTAGCCATGTTACATCACACAGCTTGCAAATACAGTACTCTTTCTGCAGGCATTTACTTACAATCAATAATTCCAAAAAACCCTTGGCAGAGACTCTTCACATCTAAGCTGTGAAAATACTCACAAACTCTGCAATATACTTCCAAATGTAAACAAACAATAAAACTCCAAATAATACGGTTTGAAGAACTGTTTGCATCCAGCATAGATGATGTGGCCCTAATGATGACCCTCCTATTTTAGAGATCTTGGTGCTAAGGATATATCCTAAGGTACTTGTGTATGATTTGCTTCCTCCCTTTCTGCTTCTATTCGATTACTTTATGCTCCTTGTGGGGCTTGTGATATGTTACATCTGCCACATTTGCTGTTGCTTTTCGTCTGTAATAAAAATTCTGCTTTCCTTGCCAGAAAAATACATCTGGTTTATAGGACATTTTGTGGAGATTAGCCTGAAAGTTGGATGGTGGAGGAGGAAATGCCCTTCCTCTGGCAGCTTGCCTTCTGATTTGTGTGGCCAAATTGGGGAAAGGACAAGAGGAAAAATGATGGAAGAGATCATGATGAACAGAGGAAGGGTAGGATGAGTGATGGTCTGTAGATAAAAAAGGGACAGTCAGCCAGAATGAGAGAATTGTGGGTTTTTGTGTAGATTGCAATCATCAGTTCTTCCATTTATACTTCCTTCTGTACCCACTGCTGCCTGCCTGCAAATATTGTTTTAATGCAAAACCTCATATGCTGCCACAGCCATAAGCAATGAGATGTGATTTGGTCATGCAAACATTGCCCTGAAGATAGATATTTCTCTAAAGTTAAAGTCTTCCAGGAATCCAATACCAACTATGGTATATCCATAGAATATATTTTTGTATGTATAATTCTCAGTATTTAAATATTTGTCCCAACAGATTCTGTAAGATGAAGAGTGAGAATGTACATACTTTTTCTTCCTCTACATTCAGATCAATAAATATTGATAAAATATTTCAATTAAATATTGACATGAAAATATCTGGACTGTTTCCATTGCAGAGCTGAGTAAACTGTCAAACCAAAAGCTAGATTTTGGGCTTTGAATAAAAAAATGGCTACTCTTCAAAAAGTGGAATGAGACAGAACAGATACTGGAACAGTAGGACTCTACAAGGACAGCCTGACCTGCTTCAAAGCAGAACTCTTAGTTGGGAAAACTGCCCACTATGCCTTGGTCTTGGCTTAGTTCATTCCAACCAATCTTATTTTTGAAACCCATAGTCTACCCTTTCATAATCTAGCATGGGAAAAAACATAAAGAAATGGTTATTGTGCTGCTTCTTATCAGGTTATAATGACATTTTCAGAGATGTTAGAATATTTTTTCATAGATAAACCATGCTCAAATGTCACAGAAACTTTTGCAGAGCCTTACTGAACTACAGTAAAGCTACATGCCTTTAATATTTTTTAATGACCATAACCTTATTTTGAAAAACAGTGAAATTTGTAGAAAAAACAGAACTATTTGTGATGAATTATTGGAAGACAGTCTTAGAATATTTTGTCTATAGCGCTGCTGATTGACAAGGGTAAAGAGCATGAAAAAAGATATAGTCCCTAGGTAGTAAACAAGATGGTTATGAAATGTATAACTTCTGAGGGGTAACTTGAATAAATTTTCTAAAGTTCTTTCAACTCTATTTCTCCCAAAACATTAGTGGCACAAATCAATGGTGGCAAGGATCACTTGTATTTTGCAAGCTAGCCAGTTAGTCACTGAATTTATAGTACCTTTCCTATAGTACAGGTAGACGTTGACTTACAACCATTCACTTAGTGACCATTCAGAGTTACAAATGGCACTGAAAAAGTGACTTATGATCAATCCTGGCACTTACAACTCTTGCAGCGTTCATATAGTCACATGTTCAAATTTGGGCCTTCAGCAACAGATACAGGGGCCACATGATGACCATTTGCAATTGATTCTGAGCAAGTTAGCATTATCCATAATTTTGTTGAAATGATTGTTTTGATTAAAATATTAAAATGATCGCATTTTTTAAATATTATTACTTCATTTGCATTATTGCATCTTATTATGATGTAAAAATGGATGAATACAAGTGTTTCACTAATTTTTTGGTTCTGGGTAGCCAATATTTTGATCATTACATCCCTTAGCTAATAAATATACATAAGAAGAACATAAAATGTTCATGATACAAAAGAATACAACTACTATTAAATATTATTTATGTACACATAGGAGCTGAGGTGCTTTGAGAATAAGGACACCAGATTGTTCAATGAGAACAGTTGACTGGTATGTGCTTCTACCGTCCCATTTCCCCCAGCAGTCAACCAGATGGTTAGGAGAAGGCCATACACGAACAGAAGGGCAATAACTATCCAGGTACTCTTCAACTTATAACCAGGACTGGGGCCAAAATTTTGATTGCTAAGCAATGCAGTCGTTAAATGAATCATCACATGACTGGATTGATTTTACAACCATTTTAGTGTGGCATTTAAGGAAATCATAAGGTCATTAAGAGAATCCATCTTCCCCAATTTACTTTGCTTGCTGGGAAGATCGCAAATAACTGTACCAGCAATTGGACTAAGTATATTTAGAAAACAAATATTGAAGAAGCATGAGGCAATGGCATTTCTCTTCTTGTAGCTGAACAAGCCCTTACCATTTCTGGCTGTTCTTGAAGTAGAGGAAGAGGCTTTATAGCCAAGCTGTAATAACATAGCTTCAGATGCATTCCATTTTGCTATTTTCTTTTTGGGTCCTGTTCCAGTTGTAATTTCATGTCCCACTTTAACCTAGTAGAATGAATAAAAAATAACGTTGCATCACTGGTTTTTAAGACAACATAATAATACTCTAGTCATTCAACTTCTGTTGCTGAGGAACTTATACCTGAGGAATTTTTTGTTGAGGTCTTGTTTCTCACATTGTACATTAGGCAATTACCAGGATATATTATTTATTAGGTTTCAGACAGACTGTAAAGACCAAAGTTCTCATTAAGTTATGTAGCTCCAGAGTGACTTAAGCTAGCTACTTTGTCTTAGCCTAATCTAATTATGGTTGCAAGGAATATTTTCCATATATGATACCTACATTCTTAGAGAAAAGAGATAACATAACAATAACAATGATAATAGTATAATTTTAATCATGGTTCAAATAATAAATTATGATCAGCCTTAAATCAGAAGGAAGGTAGGGAACTGATATGGGAGTGGAAAAACGACAGATAGAAGAGCAACAACACATTATATAGTTAGGTATGAAAGCAACTCTTAATATTTGTATAGGTGGCAGTTGGTTCCCAGATTGCCATTACTAAGCTAAGCAATCATAAAGCATATCACGTGACTGGATCACTTGGTGATGGTAAGTCCCAGTTGCTGTCGTAATTCCAGGACTGTGCAGGTCATTAAACAGGAAGAGATGGGAGTCCCAGGCAAGGAGTGTCAAGGATTTGTAGGTGCTGGGGAAATGGGAAGTGCTAGGGCCAGATGCTATAGAGTGTGGGGGAGCGCTGCAGGCAGGTGCTAGGAAACACTGGCAAGCCAGCAAATGCCACAAGTAGGAAGGCTGGCAGGGATCATGGACCAGCCCTAGGGAGTGCAGGCAGGTGAGTGATTGTGGTGGGCACCCACTAGAGTGCAAGTGGGCAGGGATGCATGCACTATACAGGGTGGGTTGGAGAGGGAGGACTACAAAGTATGCAATCTCTGTTATGGAGTTCCTTGGGAGAAACAGTGGTGGAAGTCACTTACAGATGTGCCTTGCAACCTCTCCCCCTTTGATTTTGCTTGTGGGAAGCTGGCAGGGAAGTTTCCAAATGGCAATCCCATGAGCACTGGATTGTGATCATGTGACTATGGGGACACTGCAATGGCCACAATTTCATGAACTGGTTATAAGTCTCCCTAGTTCAGCATCATCACACTTTTGAACAGTGGTCATAAATTGAGGATTACCTGCAAGTTCCCAGAAACCAACTATGTACTTGAAAGTGGATTTCTTGTTTTGTATTCAGCCTATGTGGTACATCAATAAAATATTAGAAATAAAAAGTAAAAAACAACACCAACCTGATGTTTAAATTCTTGTATTTAATTTATGTCTAAATTCTTTCAAACTAATATATCTTGCAGATTTATTATGATTAATTGAGATAAACACATGGAGGCAGCACAATAATAATTATAATCATTGTGATTTTGAATTAATTTTAATTAGATATCTATTCTCTAAAGTATATAAAACTGATTAAGGCACTAGGCTGGAAGCATAGGGACTGTGGTGATTCTGGGTCAGTCATTCTCTCTCAGCCCACTTCCCTTCACCTCATAGGATTATTGTTATGAGGAAAATAGGGGGAAGTAGTATTATGTGTTTTTTTCATACTAGTTATTTGTAAAAATAATAAAGACTGGATATAAATAAACAAATAAAATATAATCTGTAAGAACATGAGAAACTTTTTATGTGACTGTTTTTTTTTTTTAAATGCAGTTACTTTTATGTTTATTAATTCGATAATATCCAAATTCAGTCATGCTTAAGGTAGATAAAAAAGAGTTCTGAATTACTTATTATTGACAATTACAAGTTTAATGTAGATATTGACTAAGTCTCTCAGTTTTACGGAAAATCTAGCTTTTTCTTGCAATATATGAAATACAGTAACAAAGTAAAATGTAATTTAAAAGTTCATATGAATCCTTTTTTAAAAATAATCCTAACCAGCTCAAGGTTGGCTCAGTCTTCCATTTTTCCGAGGTTGGTAAAATGAGAACTCAGATTGTTGGGGGCAATATGCTGATATTGTAAACCACACAAGAGAGTGCTGTAAAGTATTGTAGAACAGTATATAAGTCTAAATGTTAAGTGCTATTGCTAAAAAAAAAAAGTCTTAAATTATAACCAAATGAACAGAATTATGAGCTGCCAAAGAATAATCCCCCCTGAATTCAGTAGGTCATTCTTGCTAACAGACATGTTTATGATTGCACTGTAAATAAAATAACATTTAAAATAAATAGTGAAGTGAAAATTCAGTGCCTGATACATGGACTGCTATTTCTCAGAGTCGTAGAGCTGATTTAAGTATTATTATAACCTCTATCGAGGATTAAAGGTCTGACTACAAAGAAAGAGTTTTCTGAAATTAACTTTGGGAACAAAACTTCAACTAATGTCATCGGAGGTTTTCTTCTGTTTATCTAACAGTCAGCATAAGTAATTGGATCCATTTCATCACATTTAAGCTTGTTCTTTGTGTGACAGATAAAAATGAACATATTATCTCCAGATATTTTACTTCCACATTCAATTAAAACAAATGAAAGCAAGGTTTAAGTACTTTATACAAAAGTCATTTTGCTTTGATAAGTTTTTGAAGGCAGTAATAAATCTACCAAGACTTTGTTTCTGTCACATATCACATGATTTTAGTGTTAATATTTTGAAAACAGTCTTCTATGTCTCAAGTCATAAAGTTTATTTATAACTACTAAAAGCAATCAAACTAGAAACAATAGTGTCCAACAACATTAAATCATGTTAATTCTTCTTGACTTTCATGGGAGCAATTAAAGCCCATGCTTAATTCCTTGACTGAAATCAACAGGACGTGAAAGTATTCAACGCTGATTGGATTATATCCCTAGGCCCAACAAGAGATTTGTTTAATACTTGCAACAGCTAGCTATGTTAACTTGTTTTTCTTTAAATAATTATAAGACTAGGACCTCTTACTGGGAAATGAAGTTTATCTCTTCAACCCTCTTACTGTGATCAAAATGGGAACCTTTCCTTTACACAAGAGGCTCTAGAATCCCTTCTGTAGATTTTTTTTTGCTGCGTGCCACACAGAATCGCTTTTAGTGAGATGGGCAGCTATCTAAATTTGATTATAATTTGATAATCAAACAATTATTTATTGATAATAAATAATCAAATAATTATAAATCAATAAATTTAGAGTATGATTCATGTTATATAAATCAAATAAAATTACTCAAGCTGTACAAAAAGTTTATGCTGTATGTTACTAAGCACTGTCTAATGGTAATACTTTAATTTTAGCCTATCTGTTAAAACCTGCAAATCTCATTTATAAGTAAATGCATCACAAAGTAGTTTTCTGTTTGGAAAATAATTATATATCTGGCTATTTATACAGATTAATATTTTAACTATTTAAGGTTCGTCTGGGGAAAAAAATCCCAAGAACAGTGTTGAACAAACCAATAAATGAAGCCCATGTAGGAAATGTTAAAAATAACAAAACAAGTAAGTCAAATACAACTAAATAAACAAATTAAATGTTTGGAACATGAATATAAACACAGAGATGTTTTCAAGGTTGATTAATTATACGTGTCTGAGAAGAAACTGTTGACTTAGGGGTCAAGCTGGAGCTTTTGAAGCTTTCTCTTTGAATCCCCAGAGATGGTTTCAAAATTCATACTGATGGAGCTTCCTTTTCCCGTTAAAGAAGTGTATGGATAAAAGTATACATACTTAATATTACAGGAATTTCATTATTAAGAGAAAGAAGGCAAACAAAAGAAAAGAATGTGCTATTAAATCTCAATGAGCAGAATATTTGCAGTGGAGAAAATTAAGATTTTCCTGTTATTTGAAATGAAGAACAATAGATTTTCTGCATGATCTGTTTTAACATGATCTTACAGGTTTTCCAAGGGCCTACTCCTCACCACCATAACTGAGTCCATCCACCTCGTTACCGTCATACGCTTGCTCTCTTTCCTTTTACCTTTTTGAGTATTAAGAACCTTTTCCATAGAGCTGCGTCTTTGCATAATGTGTTAGAAATAGGATAATTTAAGCGTGGTCATTCGTGCCTCAAATAAGAATTCTGGATTGATTTCTTAGATGATCCATTTATTTGTTTCTTGACTATCTGTTCAATTCTAGCATTTTATTTTATACGCACATACACACATAACACAAACACGTACATACATATATGTTTGGAGAAAAAAAAGAAGGGCAATTTTTAGATTTTTATATCCATATTTCTCAGCGAACCTCTGTGATCTGTTGTCTTAGGAATTCTTCTAAAACATGGTATATTGATGACTACAGTGAGCGAGACAGGAAGCTAAGAATCTTTATAAAATGGATTGCAGGAAAAGACAATAAAGGAGTTAAAATGCAAACAGCATTTAACAAGATGTAAAGCTAAAATGTTAGAGATGAAGTGATTAAACTGAAGTGAAAGGGAAGTACCCACTATCACATTTTAGCAGTCACCATGACTGACTTAGCTATACATCAGAACATAACACAGTTTTAGAATAGCAAAACCCTAGAGAGTCATTCAGTTGCTACTATGATAAGTCAAGGAGAAAAGTTTCTGATCTGAATAGAGAAACTGCATAAACTCATTCTAGAGAAAACAAAACCTCTTACAAATGCAATACACATCAAACTAATATTTCTAAATTTCTTAACTCACAGGAACTTTTATGCCTCACATTAAGATAAGTAAGTTTCTTGATTCTAAATCCTCCTCCATTATTTATATACTACATGCTTTAAAATGTACAAACAATTTAACAGCAAATCTACCATCCTGCTTTATTTTGTCTGGCTGCTTTATACCTTGTGACAATACTGTATGATAGGTAAATTTTACTAGATTATTTTTGCAGGTAAAAAGGAGAAGGGTCAGAGAGATTAGCTTTCCTAATATTAGATAACTAGATAGAATCAAAAGTTAGGGCTGACACACATCACTCCTCCTCTAAATAATCTATATAAAAGATCCCTCATGATAAATTAAAAGTAAAAAAAAAGATTAGTCTTACAGCTAGTTATTTATACTGATAGTACAGAATTGCATGCTAGGTATAATATGCAAGAGAAAGTAGAAGACATATTTGTAAAATAGTAGAGAAGAATCTTCAGGTGACTCAAAATAAATAAAGTAAGACTACAGCACTAATATAGAAATCAGATTTCATTAGTGATTTGTGTAGCAGTATAACAGATAAGATAAAGTTGTTGGATTTAAGCAACTCAGTTATCCAAAATGTTCATTTGGGTATATGTTACATTATTAAATAATGAACCACTGTAAAATAAAAACTGCATCAAAACCTAGAGACAAATACACAAAAACCAAATAGAAAGCAAAGAATTTAAGTAAAATGGATTACCTTAGCAAAGTACACTAATTAGAAAATGATTTTTTTAGATGATGAATATACATTACATTCCCATCAAATTTTTGGGCAATCTATCCATTAATTCCACTGAAAATAAGTAAGCTTTCACTCACATCCCCTGGACTGATTTTTGTTGTTGTTCAGGTATAGTTTGTAAAGAGAGTAACTATAATGAAAGAAATTGAATTCTGAAAGAAGTTGCTTCGTATTGTGTAGCTGTTTATCACTTAACAAGATGTAAGGAAGCATCACTTATGGTTAAAGAGTTTTAACTGCTTCACTCCACTTCTTCCTGACTCCTAAACAGACTTCAATAAAATAAGGAATTTGTACAAAACCGATTACTTAGCTGAGATGCTAAGAGTGGCTTTTATGATGAAGACTGAGTGGTAATGTTTCACAAATTATACAGAGAATGGCATGTGGCTGACTTACACACCTGAGTTTGATCAGATTTAATGCAGATAAAACTAAGTTTACTCCTTTCCCCCATTTTCAAAAGGAATTTCAGATGAATACACAAATTAGGCCCAGCCCCGCAAAACCGAAGCTCATGAATTACAGAAGTGGCAATAAATCTACCGCCACCAGAAATAAACACTCCATTTAGGAAACTTGAGCTCACAGGAATTTAGGAGGTTTAGAAAGAAGCTACATTAAAGCACAGGAAAGCACACCAATATTCAGTAAAAGGAAAAAAAAATCCCACATCTTTGATAGATAAGCGGGTTACAATTGAATGTGTACTTATAAACATAATAATTATATTATGGATAATACCATTTACAAATGTTGGCATTCATAAAAATAAAATATCTCTGCCTAATCTCAAATAAGGCAGTTGCCTATATATGAGAGACTAGGAACACAAACACGTAACAAGATGGAATTGCTACATGTCTAGTAAGAGCAGAGAATTGTTCAATGGTGGGCAAGTTTGTGAGACCTGTTTCAATCATCAGTACTAATCTTTATATCAATACTCAGCCTCACAATCCAATGGGGGAACAGATAAGCATTAGCTGTTGCTTAGAACCAGGGACACAAGAATGGTGTCACAAAATGCTTTAATGTTTTATATATTGATAGTTATCTATTTGGTATGATTTATTTATTTACACAGTAAGGTTATGTCCAGAATATAATTTGGGAGGGAAGGAAGGAAGGAAGGAAGGAAAGGCTGTAGGGGAAACACTTCAAAGAGAAAGCAAAAGGTAGGAAAAGCGTTATGGGTATTTTCCATTGCTACTGCTTTAGTGCTTTGCAATTGTTTAGAAGTGATCTGGGTTCTCAAGCTGCTACTGAACAACTGAACATCAATTTCCTCAGCTAATTTTGGAGAGGGAGGAATTAAATTGGTGGAAGCGTGATGCAAAGATGATAAAATATGTATTTGCTTTTGAATATTGCTTAGCTTTCACTATAAACATCATTAGCCCATAAGGTCTAACTGGATGCAGCCAGACTCCTTTGTCTCTGTATCAGAGATCTTTATAGAAAAGACAAAAGTAAAAACAGAACAAACAAAGCTACTTGTCATATGGAAGTCATTATGTGAGAACTATTGCCCTTTCATAAAAACATTCTGGTGGCCCAGGCTCTCAAGAAAAGCAGTGATTAGCTAATCTCAATTTATATTAAGCACATGATATAACACATGGCAAGCTTTTGAAATGACTATCTTTCTATCTCATACCTTTTCTTAATATGAATGAGATAACAATGCAAAATTTAACAGTCTATCTTTTCTAAAATGTATTTTTTTAATGTTTAATTCATATCATACATGCATTAGGTATGGATAGTCCTCACTTACTGCGCCTGTTCAGCAACTGCCTGAAGTTGCAAGGGCACTGAACAAATGGAACATATGATCAGTTCTCAAAGTTTTGGCTGCTGCAGCACTCCCTTAAGTAACACAATTATTATTATTATTATTATTAAAATTAAATTTATATACCGCCCCATTCCAAGGACTCGGGGCGGTTCACAACTTA
>JANHFL010005249.1:10591-33471 GCA_032468155.1 Oxyrhabdium leporinum
AGAAATGTAAACTCTGCTTCTCATCTGATTGATATTGTGATGTTAGTAAATGCACAAGATAACCAGAATGATATTCTTAATATAAAGTCTGGGATTCTACACTGAGATGAAAGCCTGAAGAATTAGCAGCATTCCCCAACTGTTAGAGGTGAGAGAACAAAGCTGCTAAATACAAAGAGGTAATATTTTTCTCAGCCCAGCTATAGTCCTACAAAATCACTGCAAGCTTCAAGATTTTTTTTAATGAAATAAGCTGATTAAGAAAAAAGAGAGGGAAGAGAAGAAATAGTAGCCAGTTTTAAGGAAGGAAACTTTCAAATTCCACCAAATTCTAGGCAATCTGTATCTACAAAGTTATTTCTCTTAACAGTGCAGAATAGAGGAAAGATCATCTAATGGCAGAATTTCTATTTCTTTTCTACTAACTGTTACTTACTGTAGATAACAAGGTTAAAGCTAGATTAGCCAATGGCGACTCCCTTTGGGACTGCCATGCTGATTACACAAACATGGATAGTACTTTGCTTTTTGATATACAGAAATATATAGATGATGTAAATTCCTGCCTGCTGTTCATATCTTTCTCATCCTACTGTTACTTGCCTTGCATACTGCTTTTTTTTGCCAATTCACTTGTGATGTTTGTGATGTTTAACAAATAAACTCAAACTATTGTTTTTGTTGCCTGTATTGAGTGGTATGTGTACTTGTTCTCATCTGGATATAGGGATTGCCTGAGACTTTATATTATTTATGTATTTTGATCCCATCTTTATTATTTTTATAAATAACTCAAGATGGCAAACATACGTAATGCACTTTCCTCTTCCTGTTTTCCCCACAACAACACTGTGATGTGCATTGGACTGAGACAGAATAACTGGCACAAGTCACGCAGCTTGCTTTTATGCCTGAAGTGGGATTAGAACTCACACTCTCCTGGTTTTTAGCCCAATGCCCTCACCACTAGACCAAACTGGCTCTCTATTTTGCCAGGTACAATTTAGCCTGGAAATTTCCACACGAATTTTCCAGCACTGATTCCACTTCCATGCATGCACTAGTCCTACCAATTGATTTCGAATGCAATTTTCACCTTTTTCAAATTATTAAGTAGGGCCACTGACCATTAAGCAGAATCTGGTAGTAGGGTGTGTTTTTTTCCTTTTATCGAAGTCACTCAATAAATGTCAATAGAACATAATTACAGGGCTTAAGAGGACAAAAAGCAAAAAGCAGAAAAAGAAATGATATCAGCAGAAGGATTTTTTTTAAAGGTATAGGAATGGGCCCTGTATGCTTTTATCAGCAGCAACTTCAAAAGGTTATCTGCATATTATATGATGAACATTTTGTATAATTTAATATTTATATCCCTACTTGAAAAGTAAAAATAAAAAAACAGGCTCTTTTAAAAACCAGCCAAACCCACCAATAACCTCTTATTTATTATCAGGGAGTCTTGGGTTTAACAGAGTCAGAAGGAAATACCATGCAGTTTTTAACTCAAGTTGTCTGCATCAAACTCAGGTTTTCCAGATCTCTCGGAAAGGGTGATGGTACACAGAGTCAGAATGAAATGCAAGGTACTATTAATTTACCTGGCAAGCATCTTTGCCTCCTCCCGAGTAGCCAGCACACAACATCTTGTCAGTTATTCTGTGCTCTGGGTATTGAGACTGACATTCTGCATTTGGTATTATGGGAATTTTGACTTTTTGCAACGTGTCTTCGATCGAGCCTACAATTACAAAGGAGAGAAATGGAGAGAACGTTGCTATGCAGTGAAAGGTTAAGAATAATGCAAGCTTCAGGCATCACCAACTCTATGTGAATGTGACCTAAGAATCAATTAGAGACTTCTGCACATTATCCCAGCCCTGAATTAACTATGAAACCAAATATTGCTTAGGGCACCAAGCAAAGGGGGGAAACTACAGTTTTCCCCCCTGGCTATCATGCCTTTCAGTCCATTATTGCACTTTGACTATATGTCAAGGCTGACTCATAATGCACTGCTACTCACTACCTGACAACAGAGACCGAGGAAGGAGGAAGGGGGGAATGATTGGAATGTATGGGGAGCTGGGAAGGAGGTAAAGAATTTATGTGAGCAGTTTGCATCCTGAGAAAATCACGACACTTCAAGGTTGCCTGATAGGAACCTTTTGAGCACTGCAGACTGTTTCCCAAAACAATATGATTGAACTGGATTGGTGGACAATGGACACAGGGTAGCTGGGCAGGAAAAAGGGGTTTTTTAACTATGCTACCTTTCGCACCAAAACCTCATACTGCCTTTGCTTCTTTTGTATATGGCTCTATCTGTAAAGTTATATTCTTGGTAAAATAATGTTCCAGGAGTTTCTTTTGCTGCATTTGCCAACAGGATGGTTGACACTGTAATCAACTAGTTAAGTAAATCACTGCAGTTGTTAAGCTAGTAACACGGTTGTTAAGTGAATCTGGCTTCCTCATTGACTTTGCTTGTCAAAAGGTCTCAAAAGATGATCACATGACTGCTGGACACTGCGACTGTCATAAATATGAGTCAATTGCAAAGCGTTTCAATTTTGATCATGTGACCATAGGGACGCTGCAACCTTCTTAAGTGTGAAAAATATACTAACTCTGTAAACCACTTAAAGAGGGCTGTAAAGAACTTGAAGACAGTCTAAGTGCCTAAGTCTAAGTGTGATTGCTATTGCTATAAGTAACTTTTTTCAGTGCCATTGTAATTGAACAGTCACTAAATGGACTGTTATAAGTCAAGGACTACCTGCATTAGAAATTTTAATGGATCAAATCAAGACATAACTGATAGCACAATTATATTGCCTCCCCTAGATTTATGTACTAAAGAGATAAACAGTGATCTAACAGAACAACATATAATGTCTCAGAAAGGTACAGACAGCTTATCTATAGACTTCAGGGAAAAAAATCTAGTATATGTGGAAGTATGTACTATGAGGATGTCTGCAGAACCCTGGAAGTCACTTTATTTAGTTATTGAGCGCATCCTCATGCCACCTAATTCCCACTTCCATTATGTCATCCCATGTGGCTTATTTAAATTTAACCTGTTATCTACCTTTTCCTCTTAGCAAGGGCCTTTGGATGACAAAGCTAATTTTGAGCAACCCCATGTGATTGTTAAAAAACTTCATGAATAAAGGGGTGATAAAATGGCAGTCTCATTAACTGAATGATGTACTGCATCATGGGTCCTGCTCGTTGGTTGTTTTCAGGCATAATATTAAACTATGGTTTCAAATTAGCTGCTTTAGCCAGAAACTTTCACATTCCCTTCTCTTCCAATGTTGCATTGATAAGAAAATCAGAAATATCTATTTCCTCTTTAAACTAACCAGAATTGTCCAATACATTTCAGCTCAGGAAGCTAAGCTAAACTAAGATTTAATTCAAACCAGAATCAAACATAATTATGAAACTTGTTTGTTCTTTAGCTATTACTTAACAATCCATAGAAGTTTTTTTTCCTAAGATGGCATTGTGTAGCATAATTTCACTGATATTTTCTTTTGATTTATTTATATTTTGCTTTATTCATTTCAATTAACATCTCATTTGGTGTATTTGATTGACTATAAGTTTAAGGAACAGATTAAGATCAGCTTCTTTTGTTACTTTTGTTTGCAGAGCAATAGGGAGCTCCACAAGTCATTCAAACTTAAAGTCATTCAAACCTTTCTCCTTGATTTGGTATCCATAATAGAAGGAAATAAAGGATACATCAAAGATAGCAAAGCAGCTGAAAACTGACAAGACAATCTTGGCCAAAGATCAAGTGAATTATCAAAGTTCATTCTTATAATAGCTTCAAAGTGCTGGTCTGCTGTAGACATAATCCACATGGCAGACACCCAATTTTGTCTGTCTCAATTTCTTCTGTCTGATAAACCAGAACAGCTTTTCATTTTCCCTTAGAAAATCTGAGTGATAGGGAGTCAGGAGAAGCATCCATCCCCTGGAGGCATTTCAGCTGAAAATACAGCTGAGGAATGGTTACTGACAGTCTCAACTGTAACTGCTGTTTTTGAGAAATTGAAAGCATCAAGTAAAATAGTGTATGCATTGAAAAAATTCTTTGCCTCCTTCCTTACATCTTACTTGAGCAGGTTAAACCATGTAAATAATACTATCACTTATCTGCCAGAGGAGTTGGAAGAGGTAGCCCAAACAGTAAACAGATTATCATAATGTGTGCTACTAAATGGGAGCAGACAGATATTCTAATTCTGTGGACTACAATATTAAGCTACGACTGAAGGAAGGTTGTAAGCAAACTGGAATGGATGCAAATCCAACATCTACAGAAGATTATGTTGATATGTAAGGACATGGTTTCATTTTTCAATGGTCTGATAATGTCCTGAGTGCTGGTTAAATGAGAAAATATCTGGCTACATTCACATTTTTAAAAAACAATTTCATTGCTTTTGAGAGGAAATCTATTTATTTTCATTTGAAGATCTATCATATCAGATAAGGGGAACATAGGCAGATAATAAGAACAGCTGGGATCAACAAATAACACAACTAAAATCTCGCTACATAGCATCAAAAATGAATGCTCTGTCCTCAATACTCTTATTTTCAATGGGGAGAATCAGCAGATAATCTGGCTAACTCCTCTAATACTTTGCTAAAGAGTACAACTAGAAATGTTATGTGGGCTGAAAAAAATTAAAATGCTGTCTCTCTTCTGTTTATTTGAAGATCCACTGAATGTCTTTTTGCAAGGAATTGTTAAGAATTACTGTGCTGATTCTGATCCTGATTACACCAGATTTTTAAAACACGATAAAGTCTCTGAAAATTGGCAAGCCATCCTAAACAAATGCAAATAGCAGATCCTTTCCTTAGGTAGTTCTTGACTACCTTGGGGCTAAAATGTCTATCAGTAGGCAATGTTGTTAAGTGAGTCATCTCCAATTTTGTTACTTTTTGCTGCCCTCGTTAAACAAATCCGGCTTCCCCCATCTACTTTGCTTGTCAGGAAGCCCCTACTAAGCTTGCAAAAGGTGAGAGACAATGCAGGCATCTGAATTTTGATCACAAGACTGTGAGACAGGATGGTCCTAAGTGCCTTCATAACTTTAAATGTCACTAAATGAACAGTTTTAAGATTAGAACTTCCTGTATAATATTGTCAGTTGCGCAGATATGTCAAATGGTTATCAGGAACACAGGACAATTTTAGGGCATCTTTACCTATATTGCTCCTTGATAATAAGTATATTACTCTAGTATAAAATCTAGAAAGATAATGTACTCTTCAGTTATATAATTCATCTTATAAATTAAACGCTTTCCTATGGTTCATATGCAAATAGCAGTAATAATAACAACCTAATTTCACATCATATTTTGTCAAAAAAAGTATTCAGTGTTTCTTAAGGTTATTTTTCAGTACCTCTCTCTTTTGTGTAACCCCATCCAGTGACATAGCATTCGGTGTATTCCATATTAATTTCTTCCTGAGAGGGCAGGCATACTGGTTGCTGTAAAGCTAAATATTCATTTCAAAAGAATCAGATAAATAGAATGCTGAAATGCTTTGGTTGAAAAATAAATGGCATCTAAGTCCTAGCCCACTTAGCCCAGTATTTTGTTTCTCACAATGGCCAAAAAGATGCTAAACGACAGTTGTAGTTCAAAGATGGAGTCACATCCCTGTGCACCATTGTTACCGCTGAACTGGTATTTGAAAACAGGCACTCCCCAGTCCAGAGTCTAGTGGTTAAGGCACCGAGATAGAAAGCAAGAGACCATAAGTTCAAGTCCTTCAATGAAAGCCAGCTGGGTGACTTTGAGACAGTCACTGTCTCTCAGCCCAAAATAGGAAAATAGGGGAAAATAGGAGGAGGAAGTTGTGTTGGATGTGTTTGTCACCTTGAGTTATTTGTAAACATAATAAAGATGGGATACAAATTAAATAAATAAAAAACTCAAAGTTTAAAAATCCAACACTCTTGTTGAACATGTTCTCCCTGGTTTTTTTCATTGGATGCAGCTTGGTTGGTTGTAATACTTTTAAAGAGGGGAAAAAAATCCTTCCCAACCTACTTTGTCCATGCGGTGCATAATTCCATATGCCTTAATCAGCTTCTGCTTTCTTTCCTGAAGATAGAGTTTGAACATTTCTATCTGTGTGAGCACCTTGTTTTGATTTCCCTTTTGGACATTTTTTTCTATCCCTTTTCAGAACTGTATGCAGTATTCTAGATGTAGGAGTACCATAGATTAATGTTAGGACAGAGTTCCCCAATCTTTTCGGCTTTGGGTAAGGGGATGGTCCCATGCAAACAGCCAGCAAGCGCGCACACACGTGCAGCTTCATTAGCGTGACTGGTGTGCACATGCACCTGCCACTTACGCAAATGGAGCACACGTGCACGCACACACACACACCATTTCCACTACCCGGTTGCAAACAGCTCATGGCCCACTAGTGGGCCATGGCTCAGAGGTTGGGGACCCCTGTGTTAGACGTTACAATGTTAATTACTTCATTTTCAGTCCTTTTCCTTATGAACCCTGAATGGAATTTCCCTTTTTTGCAGCTGTAAAGTGAATACACTGAGCTATCTACCATGTGGACCCCAAAATCTTAAGTTAGGTATGGAGACTCAGCGTTCTTCTGAAGTTACTTAGCAGATTTTCTCTAACTGCATTACTTTAAATTAATACTATTTAAAGAAACCTTTTTGTAAATCTTGTAAATCACTGTCACATTGAATATCTTGGGTACTTGGTCTTCTCACTGTTTATTTCCAAATCAAGATTCTTTATGAATAAGATGAAAAATTCCCATCTTTGTATAAACTCTTGAGGATTCCACTTGTGAGAAGATTGCCTAAAATTGCTTCAGTTTTTCATCCGGTTAACCATTCATAAAAAATAGGCTCCTCTTACCCTATGATTGCTAAGCTTGTTCAAGAGCTTTTATCAAAAACCTTTTTACAAATTTAAGTCATCTTTGTAGATGAAACCATTTTGATTTTTGCTTCTGCCACAGGTTTATTTTTAATCTGATTATTTTTCTACCATTTTGTCCAAGTAAATGCTAAGGTGACCAGTTGTTCCCAGTTCCTTTTAAAATGCTACCTTCATATTGATTACCTTCCTATCTGCTATAATTGAGTCAATTTGTAAGATAAGTTGTTTGATAAATTTCTTTTTGTTCTCATTGTGATAGGCCTCCTTTTCTGAAACAAAATCTTCTTAGCATCCTACTAGAATGCCATGCTACTTATGTTTTCCTGTTTTTGGTTCACATTTTCTTACCTTGTGGAATATGTTTTAGTTAAGTTTCAATTACTATGGCTTATCTAAAGAAATCTGACCTTCTTGCCTTTTCCTTTCAATCTTTTTTTTTACAAGCATCTTATTTTTAGATGTTTCCACTTTTCTTACTCTTATTTAAAATTAACTATATCTTCTTGGATTTTTTGGCCTTCTTGGACCATATTTCATTTAATATACTCACTTTATTTAGACTTGGAGAACATCATCTTGATTAGGTTCATTTTTCATGGTAATTTATTAGATTCAGGTTAAATACAGTGATTCTCCAATGATGGCATATTCAATTGATCATTATTAAGCTATGACACTGCAATGTATGAAATACTAAGATAATATTAAAGGTTTTGTAAATAAATCTATACATACCACTGAAATTCAAAGGTCTGTCAAGCTTTAGTAAAGCAATGTCATATCCTGCCTCTGAAAATTCATATCTAGGATGAACAATCATTTTTTGGATTTTGAAGGAAGTAGTTTCATTTGTTATTTCAGACTGTTTCAAAATGCTACTGTAAACACGCCAAAGTTCAGTTAAGTGAAAGCTAAAGGGAAAATAAAAACAAGGAAAATTAAGATTAAATATGTAGAAATAAGGCTGTTTTTCATAATTCTAAACCACGGGTGTCAAACTGGTGGCCCGCAGGCTGGATGTATCATGCGCAGGCCACACCCACCTCAGCTCCATGAATGGGAAAAACGTTGTGAAACGTTCATGTGAGTTTGACACCTGTGTTCTAAACTATTTTCTCAAATGCAGATTAAACATGTTTAAATGTTTAAATGAATTCCTAAATATTTCTAAATACTTTATTTTGAATTTTTAGTTATTCAATTATTTTCTTTTCCATTCTTATAGCAACTAATTTCTGATTTGTACTTTCATCTTCTACCCCATTACACATTAAAATTATCACCTAAATCATCATGAGAACATTACAAACTGAAAAGCTTTATTGGTCAGATCAAAGCAGGGGTATTAAACTCAAGGCCCGCGGGCCAGATCCGGTCCACAAGGCCTGCAGGGCCGCCCAAGAAAGCGAAGGTCGCTGATCTGCAACCTGGTGGCGTCCATCTGGGTTGGACCACAGCCAGCCTTAGATCCACAGCACCGTCTTGGCCCCTTCCCTTGAGTGTGCGCACATCAGCGAAGCTCATGGGACCTGGCATCCCTGGGGATTGCATTCTGAGCATTTCCCTTTCACCTAGGATGCGAGCCATCACGCGATCATCACCTCCTGTGCACACACTGCGGATCTAAGGCTGGCCACAGTCCAGCCCAGATGGAAGCCACCAGGCTTCCAGTTCAGCACAGCACCTGCAGCAGCATCTCCAAGCCCCACTCACCAGTCTTTCATATTTGTGTGTGTGTGTGTGCATGCTGGGGGGAGGTGTCCAGCAGCAGGGCCTCCGTAGCCCACTGAGACCACCAGGCTAACCCTCCAAGAAGCAGGTGTGGCAGTGGCGGTTACACCAACAGCAAGCAGAGTCAGGGGGAGGCAGGTGATGTGGACTACCAGATGTGCCTGCTCCATCCTACAAGGCTGGGATGGAGCAGGCAGCTGCCTGATGCATCCAGCGGGCTATACAACATTCCTCCCTCCTGCACCTCTGACTCCAGCTACTGCCACTTCCATGGGTCGAGACAAGGTGAGGCAGGGGTGGGGCAGCTGCTGCCAGACACCATTGGCCTGCCTACTCCATCTTGTCTGTTTTTGCTTGCAATTGGAGAGTCGGTTACCGCTGGTCTTTCCTCACCACCACCCCTTTGGCCCACACATGGAGCACATTCCCCTTGTGCACCCGATGCACCTCGGCACCGCTGTGGCCACTGCCACCACCAAGGCTGCCAGTAGCTTGTGCAAATCCATTAGGCCGCTGCTATCACCAAGCAGCAGGCACGATGGCAGCATCAGAAACAGGTGGAGGTGGGGAGAGGCACATGATGGCCTGCTGGTCCTGGCATGCTCTACCATCTCTACTCGGCCTTTCTAGCTGGCTGCTTTGCCTCCTTCGGGCTGGGCAGACTTGCCGAGCAGTGGCAGCAGCCTGCAGTGGGGCTGAGGTGCATTGGTACACGAGGGGAACATGCTCCATGGGCAAGGCAAGGGCAAGGGCAAGATCCACAAGGGAGCCTATGAGAAGCTGACCAGTGGCGACCTGCTCTCCAACCAAGCAAAAACAGACAATGGGATGGGGTAAGTGCATGCAGCAGTCCGCATCATGTGCCTCTCCCCACCTTCGCTTGCTTCTTATGCTGCCACCGTGCCTGCTGCTTGGACAGCCAGCCCAGCGGTGGGAGTGGGCTCCAGTGCCACAGAGTGCACCAGTTCAGGGGCCACCAGGCTGCAGCTGCAGCCAAAAACTGTCAGCCCCTGCACACACAGGATGGCAAGTGTGTGGTAGCCAAAGGTTTCCAGCTGCAGAGGCCCCACCCCCTGCCTCGTCTCACCTCATCCCACGGGATGAGCCTCCCACCCACCGCCCTACCTGCTGGAGACACCTGGATTCCCTCCCAACCCCACCTGGCCCCCACAGGCACCCCCATATGAACAACATCAGGCCATGCTCCCTGGCCATGCCCAGTTGGCCATGACCACCCAGCCACGCCCGCCCACCATGCCTCCAGATGACAAGCACAATGATGATCCAGCCCTCAATGAAATCGAGTTTGACACCACTGGATCAAAGGATTATTTTATCCACATTTTTCATCCTAATGCCATCCAGATGTGTGACTGCAGTTCCTGTCATTTTGAATCTATGAGAGAGCTATGAGAACCTCCCAGATATCTTGAACTTCATTTTATATGATGCCCAATCAGTCAAGCTAATTGTGTGAGGGCAATGATATAAAACATGCGAACAATACATTTCATGATATAGTACACCACTGAATTATTTCATGTAATTGTTTAAATCATATAGTTTAAATCATAAAGACAATACTTGTATATATCAGACTAATCTTCAAGATTTTGACCAGAAGTCCTAGGGTTCATATGTAGTGATGTCTTTCATCAGAACATGTTAATCAACAGTAACAAAAGCTATTCTGTTATATAATTTCTCTGTTTCTGTTATGAACATAGTTTACTTACATTTGGAAACAATGGGCAGCTGTCAAAATCCATTGGTCACTGATGATTGAACCACCACACTGATGGATCTGAACGGGGAGCATTGTATGTAAACTGACTTGCCAAGGCCATTCACCAGCAGAAGAGTTTGATCCTCCAACAATCCTTGACCTTTTCTCTGGTTTCTGCACACAGACTAAAACAACTTTTAATCGCTACATCAGGTTTCATTCAGTGCTTTTGATACGAGATTATCAGAATTCAAATCTAACCCACTGGATGGTACACAAAAAGAAAAGCTGATTTGGAATTCCATTAACATGGATGCGAAAACTTACATTGACCAATGTGTTAGTCAATTTTATTAGTAAGTATTAGACACAAAGAACCCAATCTTTTTCCATGGGGTTCAAAGCTTCTACCAGGAAGTGAATTCATAGAATTCATTCAGAGGACTGTATAGAGTGCATTAGCTTTAGCAGTTATACAAGTTGTAATGATCAACAGTATTGCAGAAAGGAATATAGAGAACTTTTGATGCTATCTGAGTTTGGTTGTTTGCTTGCACATGCTTCATTATCCAACTAAGTAATATCAGTGCTACCGTAATCATGTTACTTAGTCAGATAATGAAATGTCTGCAAGCAAATAACCAAGCTCAGAGATCACCAACAACTCTACAGTTCAACCCTGAGCTACATGTTTACATGTCATGTCATGTCATATCCCAGTGTATGAAGTTTAACATAATATAAGCGCTTACTCTCTCTCTCTCTCTCTCTCTCTCTCTCTCTCTCTCTCTCTCTCTCTCTCTCTCTCTCTCTCAATGAAGTTCAGGGAAGTTGCTCCATGTGAAATGTATTAAGAAGAGCAAAAACATACCAGTAAACAGCAGTTGATGTGTCGATCAATACGTAGCTTGACCTATAACTATTTGCTCAGAATTATTTGCTGAAAGCTATGTTAGAAAGTTTAGGAACAGGAATAAGAATTTTGAACAACTAGATTCTAGCTTATAAAACACTGGAATTAACAAAGATAGAAAAGATATCAAGTAATCTGAAGTTAGTATATTTAAAATTAAATGAATTTTTCTTCTTTTCTGAAATGCTGCATAAATGAAAATAATCAAAATCCAGTAGCCACTTGTGTGCAGCAGAAAAGGGCAAAACAGTCATTGCCACAGAAGGCAAGTGGCATGTGTTTTATCATGAACAGAGAGCTGAGCTCAAAACACACACCTTGCTTAGAGAAGACATCCACAATTTATTCCTTCTCATTTTCAGATGAAATGTGAACAAAAAATAGGTCTTGGGAAAAACTGGACATTTCTTGTCAGCTAAAGTTAACAAATGCCTTCATATAAACAGGCAACACAGGGATTAAAAAAAGGCTGAATTCTGCCTTAATGGCCATGCATCTATGGCACAAGGATCTCCTGGGCCCTTTCATCTCTACATTATCTTCGATAACAACAATAAACATATAATTTCTATGTATAAAATCCACAATTTGTGCAGCTTTCCTCAGTCCTGGAATTCTGGATAAACATGGATTTGGAATTTGGGAAACTCTTCTGGTTAAATTTCCTTCCCCAAGAGTTCCACACTAAACCATGCATGGGGAGGATCAATAAAGGGGGACAAATCCAGAGACATAGTTAGCAGCCTCTTTCAAACTCTGTGGTCCCTTGATATGAATTGGATGGAGAGCATAGGCATTGACATTTGATTAGTCCATTTGGGATGTAATAGAACTAGATCTAAAGCAACATTAGCTGAGTTTTTCAATTTTGTCTAACAAATGTTGAAAAATTGTGTTTATTCATAAATTACTAGTATAATACACCTATTGAATCGCTTTTACTACTTTGATAGCCATCAAATGTGAAATTCCAGAGGCTGCTAAAATGCTTGTTTATTAGTTACAGTGATAACATCAACTGCCATTACTCACAAATGAATTATTAAGTATTATTATCTATTGTCAAATAATAAAGAAACTAAAAATATTAGGTGATAAATAGTAATTTAAAATAAAATAAGTAAATTTAAAATAATAAAAGAAATAAAAAATAATAAAAGATAATAAAATAAAATAATAAACTGAGAGCTATTTGGTCTAGTGGTTAAAACATTAGATTAGAAATCAGCAGACTGTAAGTTCTAGTTCTTCCTTAAGCATGAAAGCTGGCTGATAACTTTGGGGCTAGTCACTCGCTATCAACCCAACTCACTTCACAGGGGTGTTGTTGTAGGAAAACGAGGCAGAGGAAGGAGTACTATGTATGTTTGCTGCCTTGAGTTACTTATAAAGTAATAAAGGTGGGATAAAAAAAATTCTACTAAGTAAATAAGTAAACCTGATGTCAGCTTGTAGACTATTAAGGATATTAAAGACTAAACAATCAAAGATATATAATGTCAAATTACAAGAAACAAAATTCAATAAATATTTGGCATCAGTGGACAGCCTGCAAAATATTCAGTATAGTGAATCAGAAAGAAATTCAGAAATGAAATGATGAGCATAATTTTCTTTAGTCTCTTTGATGTCACTATATATTTTAAATTCAAAAGTTATGAAATGTTGGTAAAATGAGAATTTCCATCCTTGAGAACAATCTTTCAAGTTGTAGGATTGCATTTCCCCATAATCCCACCTGCAGGGCTCAGTGACATGCTAGTACAAGACTGGGAGAATATTAGTCCAGCATTTCTGGAAATGATCAGGTTAGGGATGATACAAGTCTTCCCAAAGTGAATGAACATCTCCTTTTCCAACCTATAAAGGCAACAGAAGAGGACTGAATCGGATACTCACCAGGGCTTTTGCTAGTTTGGCACAGTCTTAAAGAATAGCCTGAAACTATTTCATTTTGAGCCTCAATATTATCTGGGGACCCATTGGCCGACATTCTTAAGTAGCATTTACATTTGCTATACAAGAAATAAAAGAAGCAATATCATTCTAAAAGGTTTTTTTTCCAAAAGGGAGCATGGAAAAATTCACATTAGGGTTATTTTGTAAATGAAACAAAAGCACGTACCCTTGTTGGTTGCACTGCATTTTACGGAAAACATAAGTAAAAAATTGGCAGCGAAGGGTCTTTGTACAAAGTTGTTGGCAAGTCTTGTGCCCACTGACATATTCCATATTCAATTCTGTTCCATGGAAGCTTAATTCAGGGTAGGTCTGGGAATGGCATGCTGCAATCATTTGGTAAATATTGTGAAAATATATGTCAGAGACAGATTACAGTCCAAAAACTGGTCATGCAATTTTATTTTAATTAGGAGCATTGTGAATCATCTTTGCATTACCAGGTTCGGCTCTTCGGCAGTTCAAGAGACTGAATCCTGATATAACATTTTCTCTTACTGTAATTTTCTCTGGTTTTTCACTTCTTGAAGTCATCATCAGACAGGTATATCTAAAGCAAAAACACCAAATAATCATGGTTAATATTTGACTGTTTCAAGCCCCACATAGCTGGGCAAGAACAAAGAAGGAAAAACTACATAGATTTCAGGGAGGTATCTATAATGGAAATTTTATATAAATACAGAACCTTGGAAAGTGTAATAGACATTTTCCAGCCTCATCTGTTATAAGTCAATGAAAGTGGAGTTTCTTCAAGTTATATAAAATGCTTCTTCCCAGATCTCTCTCCATCTAAGCTTACATGACATTTATGAGTTAACCTGCCAACTGACTTTTTTTTTACTGTTTAAGTCTATGTTCTCTTCCATTCCTTTCTTATTGTTCCACAACTTTTCATAGATTACTAATGTTTCTGAGTATCTTTGTGTTCATTTTTTTTAATCCTACAAGTCACGGTTTGGACTGGATTCACGAAAAATCCTATTAAGAACAGAATAATACACACAGTATTTAAGTTCTGTATATTTTGCCTATATACTTATCATTACTAAGGATGAATCTGTGTCACCAGCAGATAACATGAGCATGCTCAGTCCCTGTGTGCCTGCAGGCCAACTGAATATGAACCAGCAAAACTGAATTCTAGTTGGGTAAACTACTTTGGCGCTGAATGCAGTCCTTCTAAACAAAGTTCTGGAATTAATGCGTTAGGATGAACGTTAAAGTCTGTTCATGACTTTTTTAAGGTGTTGCAATTGAAGCTGATTAAAAAGTTGAGGACATGATTATCTGAGACACTATCTATTTTCCTACAGGTTACCCTGCCTGGGGACATGACTCAAAGAACTATCCTCTTACCAGCCTGTTGATATTCATTTAATTCTGCAGGAAGACTTTTTGTTGTGATACCACCAACATGGGTGCTGTTTTGCCCAGCTTTCTTTAGTTTCCTTTTTTTTTCATTTTCATATGTGTTTGTATATATATGTGTACATTCTTTTTACTCCCAGGTGAACATCTTAATTTTCTTCTCGTACATTTAGCTACATATAATGTAAGTTAAGAGCCAGAAAGCTTTACGAGATTATAATTTCTGCAAAAAGAAAGCTGTGTGACGTTGCCAAATTTTGATCAGATGGGCAGAAATACCTGCTGCAAGGTATCCCATGTCACAGAACTATAGAAGGTAATAGAATGAATACTGAATCTTCTGAAAGTTATCATGACATCAGGTTATCAAACTATACTCACCTCTGGCTTTTTACTTCCCATTCATTGCCGAAAAATGTAAAGAATAAGCAGTTTGGACGGTAGGTACAAACTGTTCTACATATAAATTTGTCAGGGGTCAAAACCTTTGCAACAGTAATTCCAGAAAATGCAAAATGTTGAAAAAGGTCCATTTGACAATCTGCACAGAAAAGAAATTGGCAAAGTCATAGTAGCCTGTGCGTTCATCAAATTATCAAAAAACATGGATTGAGAGAGGAAATGTCTACATTTCAGATTTTGCCAGAATGTAGGAGAACCATGACAGAAAACATTTGAGTGCATAGAATAATCTATCCCAACTTGATGTTCCCACATGTGTGGAGACTTTGGAAGAGTTTCAGTCCCAGTATATCTAAAGGATGCCATACTAGGAGTAAAGCTACAATATATAATGTTTGTCTACTGGACTAATCTCACCATAAATGCATAACATTGTAATTGCCTACAGGGTCTTGCTATAGACCTTGGGTTGGGAACTCGCTCGGTAGGCTAAATTCTCAATGTGGTCCCATCAGATATCCTGGAATTGCAGTTGCTAAAATGTTCAACCAGTCCCAACAAATCTGGAGGGTGCCAAATTAGAAAAGTGTCTTGTATGACACATATTTACACACCATGTCTTAAAACAGGGTAGGATATATTATCCACACTATTTTCTTTTAAGACAAAGCAACTTACCTGTTTGGGCAAGTTGGCATGGTTTCAATGAAAATCCAGAGACAACATCCCTAAACTGCCTTATATGAGTTGGGGTTCCTGTGCTGCTATATTTCAAGTAGCATTTATTACTGGATAAGAAAAGAAAACAGATACTATTTAATTCAAACTTCAGCTCAATTATTTCAGGCTAAGCCTGCAGACTCATGTGTTTTATTGTAAACATATTGTGACCTGGATACTATATAACACACAATTTGCTTGAATTTGCTTAGTGTGTGTGTGAATTCCAGCCATGTGATTTATAGCTGAGTGCAATGGGTAACCATAGTCATTGTGGCTTATTAAAATGCAGTTAAAGCTAAACCATAGTTCTGGGTAAAATATGACTCCAATATCCAATGTCTTTCTTAATTTTTCATGGTGCTATAAATTACAAAGAAATTGCTATGCAATAATCTGTTGTTAAAATCTATAAGAAGTTATATATTATAATTTAGAACAAAGTATAACAATTAGAAGAACAATAAAATGCAAAAATAAATAAAATAAATAAATAAATAAATGGCCAGTGGATCACGAATGCATCTGAACCTGCCTTTTTATGAACTTAATTTCAAATCCAGTTCTGAACATTCAACTGAAATGGGGGCATAGTTTGCATTTAATAAGCTGAAAACTTTTCATGTCCCTGCCTTTCTTGACGGATGCTTCAGATCCAGCTATCACAAGCTCACTTGCATAGGGTGCACGTTGTGTTGATTCCCACAAGCAAGTAGTACAGATAATCCTCCACTTACGACAGTTTGTTCAGTAACCATTCGAAGTTACAATGGAAAAAAGTGTCTTACGGCCATTTTTCACACTTACAATTATTGCAGCATGCCCATGGTGCATGGTGATCAAACCTCAGATCTTGGCCACTGAGTCATATTTATGACAATTGCAGTGTCCCGTGGTCCTGTGATCACCTTTTGTGACCTTCTGACAAGCAAAGTCGATGGGGAAACCAGATTCACTTAACAACCATATTATTAACTTAACTGCAGTGATTCACTTAACAACTGTGGCAAGAAGTAAAATGTGGCAAAATTCACTTAACAAATGTCTTGCTTAGCAACAGAAATTTTTGGTCATAAGTCAAGGACTACCTGTATATCAAAGCACTTCTGTAAGCTATTTGTATTCTCTCTTTGGTCCAATGACACAAATCCTGAATATTATTTATTATTATTTACCGTAGGGGTGCGCTGTGAAATGTTTCTAAGGTATATGTAAAAAAGTAACAGTGCTTATCATTGGTGCATGTCTGTTGGCAGTGGTGATAATTGTCAGCAGTAGTTATATTGTAATTTTCCCCTTGCATATCCAGTCCTTCATAGACTTTTTTACTGCAAGCTAGAAAAAAGAGAGAAAGAAAGATGTAGAAGAAAATCCAACATTTTTAGGAAGGATAACTCTTCTCCTAGAGAACTTTGAGTAAAATACTTGAAGTTCTGGAAAGGTTTCAACTCAAGCTTCCAGCTAAACTTTTAGCAAATTTTCTGATACAAGGAATATTGAAATAAATGGACCAATTATTAGATTTGCTATAAGGTCACTTTTAACGCCATATGTTCTTTTCATTGTTTTGTAAAGTCTCATAAACAATTAGGTCTTACCAGTAATTTGAGTACATTGCTTCAGAGAATGACCAGAGATTATTCCTTTCCCGTGAATCTTTGGCAATTCTTGAGTATCAATTTCTTTCAAAAAGCAAGAAAACCTGATAGTTGGAAGTGGGATACATTATTCATACAACAGAAATTTCTTACATTTACTTATTTTCTTACTTACTGGTTTTATATGACCCTCCCCCCTCCCCCCCAACTCAAACAATGTAACTTCCACTGCTACCCACTCTTGTCATTATTTATTTAGAAGTATCTTGCACTTCCTTATTTGCTCTTTTATCTTAGAAAGGCCTTTTCACACCACTGTCATGTATGCAGGAATGTACACATAATTCATCAAATAATCTTAGCATTACCTTGCAGTAGTTTTTACCCAGCTTTCAGGTATGTAGGAGAACAAAAGACATCTTGGGTGATAATTGCATACCATCTGACAATAATCCGCAGTTGGAGTATAAACCCTAGATATGTCTCCTCCTTTGATATATGTGTCTCTGTACATCTCAGACATACATTCTGAGGCAGAAAAAAAAAGATGCCAAGTGTTAACTGAACTGCGAAGTCAGAAGTTCTAAGTTTAGTCAATGCTAGAAGGCACTGGAATCCTATGCAGGAATTCAAATATCTTGTCCATGAAAGGAAACACGGTGAGTACCTTTTCTACTTATAACTCATATTGTTGTATGTCAGCCAGTCACTTTCTCTGAGATGGGTGGCCACATAAATTTGATTAACTAATAAATACAATAAAAATATTGATGAGTGTCTTGGCTTAACTGTAGATTTAAAGGAAGTTAACTATGGATGTGCTTTCCCCAGATTAATTTAACTATGGTTTTGCTTAAACCAAATCTTTTGAGCTTCTACAGCTTAGAGAACCATAAGCTAATCTTATCACAAACCATGCAAACTAAAATGTGGCTAACTAGTTTGTGATGCAGTATATAATGCAAGAACTGTCACCAAAGGGCATGGACAGATTTAGAGATTATCCATATTTTTAAATAGAAATAATTCAAGTTATTTGAAGACTTAATATATTATTCTTATACCCAGGTTTTGGCCCAAAATTCTATGCTAGGATGCTAATTCAGAATGTGGAAAGCAACCTTCCCTTTTAAAAGCTCTTCCCGCTATACCAAACAAAATTTCTTGTTTGGCTGCAAGTTCCTTAGTTGAAACAGAAGTATTTTCCATGCATTTATTTTCTCACATCTTTCAAATTCTCTAGTCTTTTTTAAAGTTACTGTCAAATATAGAACATTACTCTTATATAGGCCAATTAAAATGATTTTTGTTCACATCAAATTTCAAAACACTATAGCATTTCAAAAATGAATAATACATACATTTATTTTACTTTTAAAATGCATTTATTTTACTGCCTGTCCCTGTTACATCATTAAATTTTAACTTGTTTGAAAAGTTTGCAGATTAGAAAGTACAACTACTTTCAAATGTATTCTTTTTCATTTTATCCTGTGAAAATGCTTGATTGGAATATTTTTCTAATTATGATTTATAAATAAAGGAACATAAATCATTGACACAGTCATGTATTGGAAAAGGCACTGTGGAGCTAAACTTTCTCTTGATTATTACTTTCCATGTTTTTCAAAACTTTCTGCAAGTACTAAATTCATGAAAAATATTAAATTCAAAAATTATTGATCCTGTCTCTAAAGATATTTTCACCTAAATAAAATAGAAATGCTAAAGAAAGCTGGCCCTGGCCACAGTCCTTGGTTAAGTCCTGTAAGTAGCAACTAGTCTTATTATTTCTAGTATATTATAGATCAGTTCTAGGCGACCCAAGAATGAAATAATAAGCAAGTGTTCATTTTCTCCTGTGTAGAGGTGTAGGGAAAGATTTTGCAATCTATGAGTAAGATTATCAACAAAATAATGTGGAATGCCCCAATCAGTCAATCATGCCTTTTTATGGTAGGACTTTTATTACCCTTCAACTCTCATTCTATTTCTTCTTTTTTAAAAAATATTCTCTAATAGAATGAGGTATTGAAAAGGTGATAAGGAGAAATGGCAAAGGCTATTTGGTTCTTTGCAGGACTCTGAATTCAATTGAATGTTTCAGCCAAGCAATAAATATGTTCAGTAATTCATCTACAAAAAGTTGTCTACCATGGATGTATGAAGATGCATGAAGTGAGCTGCAGGTCACAAAAGCTTATGACTTTTCATAAAAAAAATTAATTGAAAATGATGCTACTTCTGAAAATTCCTTTGGAAGACACAACTCTGTGTGCATTTAAGATACAGTTCTTTGAAATATTCTATTCTTTATGGTAGCTTATATCAACAGTCCCCAACTTTTATGGCTTGATGGCCCAGTAAAGGGGGGAGAGGGGCTTATAGGTGCACTGGCCAGCCACTTGCGCGGTCCAGTTCTGAACAAGCCATGGCCCATTGGTGGGCCATGGCCTGGGTATTGGGGTCCCCTGATTTATATTATATAGATAGTTCATATTGATGGTCCTATGTATGGTACTTACCATTATGTACAGAAGAAAACAATGCAATGAAATAAAGTGTTTGAAAGATCCAAAACATCCTAAAGAAAAAAATGCAACAATATATTTTAATTCCATTTTTGTTTGTAGCTGTCGATTTTTGAATGATTTTACATAGAGTTTTAGTTTTACATGTGTTCATGGCAAAGTCCATTTGGTTCCATTTAACCTGCAGCCACTTATTTTAATGACCCTTTCTAAATATTATACATGTCTATGAATTATAATATATATTTGAATAAAAAACTTCATTGCATCATAATCTATGGGAGGCTTGTATATCAAGAGTATATTACTACTCAAATTCACAAACACTGAATTTACCATTTATAAGGTAGGGTTGTCAAACTCAAGGCCTGTGGGCCAAATCCAGCCCATGGGGTGCTTGGGCCCACCTTGGAAACAGCGAAAGATTGACCCATGGTGCCTCTGCCAGCGAAAATGGAGCTCGGGAGGTCCATGTGCACTCCTCCTGGGCTCCTTTTTTGACTGAACGGCCTTCTGCAACCTCTGTCAGTGAAAATGAAATCCAGGCAGGCCGCAAGTGGCTGAAAACAGACCCTCGATGAATGACGTCAAGCTGGCCACGCCCACCCTGGCCATACACCTCAGGTCCCCAAAGTCAAATACAACCCTGATGTAGACCTCAATGAAATAGAATTTAACACCCCTGTTACAAGGCATTTGTTTTCAGTGAAAAATAAATGTTTTATTGTTGTTATTTGAATAAAAGTTTGCTGTTGTTTTTAATGTTTTTAATCCTGTAAGATCTATACTGAAGTTAAACCTACAGTTTCAGAGTTCTTTATATTTAGGAACATTTATATAAGATTATTAGAAACATTTTCTATAAGAGAAAAGAAGAGGATTGTCTGCATCTTTTTAAAAAAAAACACGTTTTCTAATTGTTCCAGATCATTTTTGTAATTATTTAGAAAAAAAATAATATTAATATGTTAGAATAATGATTTTAAAATGCAGCTATCTCTAAACAATTCTGGTGTTGTTTTTAATTATTATTACATTGGTAAAAGGTATTATTGTTAAATGGTTGGCTGCAAATAATCTCAAATTTAGCTCCTGCAGTAGAATCAGTTTTCTCTAATATTAGAAAGCCATCCCTTTTGAATAGAAGAATTCCATTACCTGGAGCAGTGGTTCTACTGGTTGTAACTTTTCTCTGTAAACAAGTGCTTATATTCTTTGCCAAAAAAAAAAAATGAGGAAAAGAAGGAAAAGGAAAAAAAAAAACTGTATTGAAAAGAAAGGAGAAGAAACAGACTGGTTTCAATTGTGCACCGTAATACCAGCGCCTCTGTCAATGTTTAGCCTAATATATTTACTTTTCAAAAAAATTCTTGCACAGTAAACATTGTTTCATCCTTTGAGGGGGAAAATATATAGTTGGATCCAATAAATACCAGCACTGACAGAGATTTGCTCTCCACAGTTTGGCATCAAAAATGTGGGGGAGGGAGGGAAATCTATATTGGGACTGCATCATAGAAACTATGCATCACAATGTGTATTAAAAAATGGGGCTTTGCATAGCTATGGCCACCATCTTTGCTTTTTTGACTACCTGGACACCCATGGATAGACAGCAAAAAAGTGAAAAGGAGAACATAAAGGCAAATAGATATTTTGCTATCTAATTTTATATATATGTATATGCCAATATACAGATATATTCCACTGTGCTTCAAAAAATCAGATACTCCTCTTTGTGTGTGTGTGTGTGTGTGTGTGTGTGTGTGTGTGTATGTATGTATGTATGTATGTATGTATGTATGTATGTATGTATATATATTCTATTCTACTGGTATCAGTCTGATTTCCCTAGAATATATAATACTCCATTCCTTAACCGTCATAGTTATTGCTAAGAACCCTGATAATCAAAGTCCATACATCTAAAAAGTGGCCTATTTGGGGAAAGTTAACCTCTGTTAATTTTGTATAGAGCACTGAACTTTTATTTATTTTTCTTATCATTACATATATATACAATTACCATCAAGAATATCCACGCCTGCAAAACAGAGTTCTGAAATAATATCACGCACTTCTATTTCGTCGGGAACAGAAGGTCCAGGAATAAGGGTCCGTCTGTTTTTATCAAACAGAGCTTCCATAATGGCAAAAAAAATTGATGAATTGCAATCAAATATTTCCATCAGCAACCGTTCTGTGATGGTACGAGGCCAAGGCAGCTAAAATAAAATACAAATATCAAGGATCAGCTTCTATTTCAAATAAATTGAACTATAGTAATACATTTCTATAAAATAATTACCATGACTGCTGAACGTTATATTGTAGAATTCGGTGTCAAGTGAAACTTGGCTGCCATTTTCAATCCATTATAAGAAGCAAAATGTTATAAACCTGATTCTTTAAAAAAATGAATTGTTGAGAGAGAAAGATAAAACTTGCTGTAAATAGTGTGTCTATGTATAACACACTATGCCATTTAATTATTAAAGGCCATGATTCTGGCCTTTATACCAGTGGTGGGATCCAGCCGGTTCTTCCCGGTTCATACGAACCAGTAGAAAAGCTTTTGGTTGGTCCCACCCCTTCCAGGAGTTCCTGTGTCCCGTTTTGGCTCCCAGGTAAGTACAGGGAGGCCCACTAGGCCCAAAATGGGGGCAGGGGGTGCGGTGTGCCTCCCGTGCCCTGTTTTGGCTCCCAGGGGGCTTTAGGGAGGCCCACAAGGCCCGAAACAGGGCGTGGGTGGTGCAGCGTGCCTCCCCATGCCCATTTTGGCTCCCAGGGGGCTTTAGGGAGGCCCACTAGGCCCGAAACAGGGTGTGGAGGGTGCAGGCAGAGAAGGGCTATTCTGCACCCCTCCCTCAAATGTTCTTTAAAATGCAGAGTTTCCCAGCATTCCTTTAGGAACCTCCAATATGCAAACTGTGGTTACTCATCCTAAAATGAATCCTCTTTAC
>JANHFL010005249.1:43969-61967 GCA_032468155.1 Oxyrhabdium leporinum
GAAACTAATCAAGGAGAGAAGCAACTTAGAACTAAGGAGAAATTTCCTGATAGTTAGAACAATTAATCAGTGGAACACCTTGCCTCCAGAAGTTGTAAATGCTCCAACACTGGAAGTTTTTAAGAAAAGATTGCGCAATCATTTATCTGAAATGGTATAGGGTTTCTTGCCTGAGCAGTGGGTTGGACTAGAAGACCCCCAAGGTCCCCCCCAACTTTTATTCTATTCTATTCTATTCTATTCTACTCTACTCTACTCTACTCTACTCTACTCTACTCTACTCTACTCTGAGCAGCTTACAGTATAAAAGCAGATAAAGAAGTAGAACCTGAAGTAGCTTTTCAATTGTATCCCATATATAATATAAACATTGACAAGGCTACGCAAGCACCCGTCCCAAGGCCAATGAAAACAGTTGTGTTTTTAAATTTCTGGAACATTGTTAGGGTGGAAGCTGGATCTTGGGGGGGGGGAGAGGTGTCTTGTACCAGAGGACAGTTTAATGACTGAGAAGGACGTTTTCTGGGTTCCAGATTGAAGAGACTTGAAGGGCACCAACTTTGTTCAATCTAACTGATCAAGCAGGGAGATAGGCAGGCCTTCATATTACTGGGCCTATGACTTGAAAGGCTTTTTAAGTAGCTACCATCACCTTAAAGTGCACCTGGAAATTCATTGGCAACCTGTGCAGCTCAGTTCTATATAACGTTGATCTATTCAATTTCAAAATTCATAAGGTGAATTTGCAGAGAAAAATATTTTTCAGCTAAAAAGAAATTATATAGGTAGTCCTCGACTTACGATGACAATTGTGCCCAAAATTTCTGCTGCTAAGCGACACATTTAGTCAGTGAATTTTGGCCCATTTTACAACTTTTTTGCCACAGTTGTTAAGCGAATCACTGCAATTGTTAAGTTAGCAACACAGTTGTTAAATGAATTTGGCTTCCCCGTTGATTTTGCTTGTCAGAAGGTCACAAAAGGTGATCACCTATTCCAGGATACTATAACTGTCATAAATATTAGTCAGTTGCCAAGCAATCAGTTTTGATCATGTGACTATAGGGCTAGTCATTAGCATGAAAAATGGTAATAAGCCACTTTTTTCAGTAACTTTGAATGGTCACAAAGTGAACTGTTGTAAATTGAGTACTACCTCTATTTGAAAGTCAGGGAAAGGGAGGCAGGAATGCAAAATTAGATTTCCATGTTTAAATGTACTTCAATTCATCAGCTCATAACAAGAAGCTTGAATCTGTTTTAATTTTTTTTCTTGATGAGCCTTAATTGTTTTCTGGGTATACTAGTATCGCGTTGCGGAATCCCAGTACTGTCGGGATTGGTTGCTGCGGTTGCGGAATCCCAGTACCGTCAGGATTGGTTGCTGGTGATGGCACACCGAACTACTTTAGTCCGGTGGATGTCGCATCTGGCTGGTATAAGAAAGACACGGACACGATCTTTCCTCGGGATGAGAGCGCCCAGAACAATCCTACGCACCCTCTTTTATTGCCCTCTACTGCGTCATTGTAGGTGGTTACAGAAAGGATTAAGGAAGCAAGTATTTACATTTCTTTGCCCAAGGTACAGGGAACAAGGGAGTGTGTACGTGTCGTGAACAAGGAGCAAAGACCTGTGTACGTGACATACTTTTTCATGGTGGAAACAAAGACCTGTGTACGTGACTTACTTTTTCATGGTGGAAACAAAGCCTTAAGAGCCTTATTGCAACAGCTGCAATCTCTCGCCGCCGTGCAAACCCGAGCAAAGGCAATAGCAGCTGCACATTCTGCCGGGATGTGATCTGAATAAGACCCAGTTTGACCTGTTGTTGAAATGCCTCCTGGCTCTTTCCCAAAGGAAGGTTGGCTCTTCTCTGCATTTCGCCACCTTCTGCAGTGCAAGAGGCAGCAGGCAAGACCCGCTTTTTGATGTGCTAGCCACTTGCTTGCAGCAACTGGGACCGCTGTGGGCAGCACTGGCAGCAGGCGGAGGTTTACTTCTCCCCCTGTTCTTTTCTCCTCTCCTCCAGCCCAGCCTAGCCCTCCACCCGGCAGCTAAGGATGAGGGGCTCACCCGCCTCTCTACAAGGCCTCTCAGGAGATACGGCTTGCAAACAAAGCAAAGTGCCGCAAGTCTGGGGATCCTTTCCATTTGTTCCCCAGTCCTCTCTCGCCCCTTCTCCCTCCCTGGGAACTGTGTGGGAGGAGGGGAAGGCCATCAAGGAGATGCTGGCAAGACACTCCCAGGGAAAGGATGAAGCAGCCCCACTGCCAGTGCCCAAAATTTTAAGACAGAAAAGAGAAGGGGAGGGGATTTCAAAGGCCTTGGAGAAAAAGAGCAAAGCTCTTCTGCTTGCTGTGCGAAGCGGGTGCAGTGGAAAGAAGGGAGAGTGAGTGAGTGAGTGAGTGAGTGAGTGAGTGAGTGAGAGATCAAACCTCTGTGTGTGTGTTTGTGTGTGTGAGAGACAGAGAGCACACCGCTGCCAGCCCTGGTATATGGTAACTCTCCGAGGTTGGATCGGAGATCGATCTCCCTCCCCCCCCCTCTCTCTCACACACAGGTTTGATCATATTACCCTCTGCCAGTGCCAGTGTCATCCCAGTATATTTTGGAAGGGAGATAAAAATAAATCCTGCAGTCTTTCGCTGCCGCTGTGCAAACCCCAGCACGGGCAACAGCAGCTGCACCTTTTCCCTTCCAAAACACACCAGGATGTAATCTGAATAACACCAGCAGCAGTAAAACACTTTCCAAAAGGGGGTCAACAACGGGAAGGGCATCCGGACTTGCAGCACTTTGTTTTGATTCAGGTACTGCTGCTGACTTGGTACCAGTAGGAGTGGCTTTTACACTTTACTTTTTGTATGCTGTGTCTCCCAAGAGGTCTTGTGGAGAGGCATGCAAGCCCTACATCCTTAGCTGCACCGCTCTTCTCCCTTCTCCCCTCCCAACCTTCTCCCCTGCTTCAGCCCAGCCTAGCTCTCTTCCTCCCTCTAATGAGGGAGGCCAGTTTCAAAGGAGATGGGAGGGTCAGGACAAATCTACAAGAAACAGACCCTTCCTTCTACGCTGGGTTCCTGCAAGCAAACCCAGGGAGCAGACAGAGAAGAGGCAGCCCTCGAGCGACCACTGTCCCTTTCCCTCTTTCTTCCTTCCTTCAGAGGTGAGGGATGAAAAGCCTCATCATTTCCAGCCGCTGTCCTATTGCCTGTCTTTGCTTGCAGAGTGTGCAGCGGAGTTGGAGCACCAGATTGGACAATGGGGCTGAGCATGCAGGGGCCACAGCATGGTGCCACCCCCGCCCTACCACCATTTATCATGTTTGACCAGGCGGGGTCACCCATGCAGAGACCAGGCTTTGGGGCACCACCCTGATTAGGCACCAAACTGGAGGCGGGGGAGGGTCAGTCCCCTTACCCGGTTGCCTTCAGCCGTTTCTCATCAAATGTATCTGTGTTTGTGTGTGTGAGAGAGAGAAAGAGAAACGGCGGAGAGGAAATCCTTTCAAACAGCTGATCTACAGGCTGTGGTTAAGGGGCCGAGCAGCCATGAGGTGACCGGGGAAGGGAAGGGCTGCCTCCTGTGCTGGCCATGCCCACCCCCTTCACTAGGACTTATTTTTGGGTAGGGCGTATGTTGCCTCCCCCCCAAAAAAAGGCTTGGGCTTACTTTCGAGGTGGGTTGTATTATTGGAGAAACACGGTATATATATTGGAATATATCACTAACTGGACATCATTAATTTCTAACTGTATATTGGAATATATTTGTCTATTGGAATATATGAATATATCACCATCTTTACACTCACCTTTGGACAGCTTTGACATAATCTGAATTTTTGTTTGTTTGTGCACCAATATTTTTGCCCATAGCTGTTTCTAGAGAAATAAAAAGGAAGATTGTGGCCTGGTTCACATTGCACACAAACCCATAATACATATTGTCTTGTTTTGACTTGGTATCTCTTGTGAGTTCAAGCAATGAGTTCATAAACCTTAGAATGTTGATTTAGCATGTTTATGGACTCAAGCAATTGTGATTCATTCAGTAAGCCATGGTTAAGCAACCTGGATTTGGAGTAATGTATGAACCTAGCTATTAATTAAATTCATGACATTCACAAGCTTAGAGGACCGAGTTAATTTATTTCCAAACAAAGACTTGTCCTAATTTAACTGAATGCAGTGTGAAACAGAATATTTGAGTTTATTTTGCTGGTTCCTTTGAGGCATTTGAATTCTGCAGAGCTCCATTCAGAAGGAATTCTTGCCCCAGCCTTCTTCCTGGTTTCTGAGATTAAGGTCCTATAAAAGAAATACTACCAGTAGATAGTATTTCTCTTAGTCAATAGAAAAAGCTACTATCGTTGTCAAATATCACAATACATTTCTTTCTGTAACATAAACAGATGGATTTTTAGACTTCAATTATTTCAGCTTTTTATATGTTACTAGACAATAATCAAAGCTTACCACAGATTATATCAAGGGTGCATAATGCAAAGTACAAATTGCAGTTGAATGGATCTTTGTCCAGATGTTGTTCAAGATTTTGAACAAGGATATTGGCTTGTTCAATCATCACCTCAAGGAAATCTACTAAGATTGTGAAATGGAAAGTTGGAGTTAACATTTTTCTTCTGGAGTGCCATTTTTTCCCAGTGCTGCAAAAGAAAGAATTAAAAATAACAGGGCTGTCCCAACCAAAGCTTTCTTCTACACTGCTATGACATGTGAGAGAAAGAGCGGGAGAGAGAGGTAGGAGGGAGTGGGAGTTACTGTAGATAAAGACATAACTTTTTATTTGAGCTTCATCAGATGTGTAAATTTTGGGCCCCAGATTTCCTAACAATGGCAATGTAGGCTATGGACTTTTAGAGAAATCTAGGGTGGGGGGCTTCCAGATCAGAGAAGGCTGGTTCAGGAATCTTACAATATAGCAGCTTTCAGAACTCTGGACTCATACTTGTATTCTTAAAGCTTCAACAAGGAATTTAGAAAATACTCTTTTCTACTGGAGATTAACTGCAATGCTGTGCTATGTAATCTCAACAAGTGATAGCTATCAGTAACTAAAAGAGAAATCCACTTGCGTTCTGGTTAAAGTCCACCCATACAGTGAATTTTGATTATGCTCTCATCTCCCTTTCAACATTTAATATCTTCAACTCTGTTTTGATAACAATGATTTGTAGCAAATCATGGCTTAGGGCAATACATGAACCCCACCACTTTATCCTTCTCTTTTCTATTTAGTTTTAAATTAACAATTTGAGGTCTTTCTCTCAGAAGAACAGAACCAAAACCATAAATTCATTAAATTAAAATCACGTTTAGAATTGACTCATAAAAACTCATGACTTCCATAAACAAAACCTGATATTGATTTTCTTCATAAAGCCCAATCGCACCAGGACTTGGTATCTGCCCACTGGCCCTATACATTAAGACCACACATCTATATAGCATCACATGCCAAAAGGTAACTGTTCCATTAAAAATGGTTTGGGGGCGGGTGACATTTTGACACATTTATATGGAGACTTGAGGTATAATTTCAGATATGGAAATCTCAGATGTAGCCTCTTCTCTTTTTGCTAGTGTGTTTACATCTTCAGGAAGACTTAAAGAAAGATAGAGGTAATAGCTCAGTCAGGTCTTAAGTGGTCCATCACATGATTCAAGCATATGCTTGAGTTAAATTTTGCCTCACCTTGTTAGAAGTCCTGTTCCCAGCCAAGGTTGAAGAAATTGATAGAGATAGGACTTCTCAATAAATGTTGAACTACGCAAGATTACCTGGAAAAGACACTACAGTACTGTAACTTTAAAATAAACAGGAATTGGTATTTTCTGCTTTATCACTTTATATTTTTGTGAAATGGGAGAGAAAATCAGAATTCTGCATCAATAGGCCAAAATCTGACAATTTATAATCTGCATTCATTAGGCAAATCAGATTAATTCCATGTTGATTGTTTTAAGGTTAATCTCATACCAGAGCATTAGCTTTGGTCAGAACCACTCAATGTTGTGCTATATGCAAATGTGATATGCATTTCTTATACCTGCTCAAAAAAAACATTAACAAAAATGTTGAACAGTACAAGTAAGAATATCAGTCTGCAATCTGATCAGAATTTTTTTTCAGGCAGTTTGTATCCATTAAGTTGTAATCCACTGTCTCATCACACCATCAAAAAGTATTTTGACACTTGCTTTGCTCATGAAAAGTATTTTAATAACCTACTAAAGACCTAATCAAAAAACTAAATAATATTAGTCTGACAAGAATTCATACATTAACTTCAGCTGATCACTGGATTGTTTTCAAGATGACTGATTGATTTATGCTGACTGATCTGTATTATTAATTCTCCTTCAAAGAGGAACTATACTGACTCTCTTCCAACCATCTGATATTTTATCTATTTTCCAGTTCTTCTCAAAACAGTAACTACAGGTACAGCCAGAACATTTGCAAATTTCTTAAATATCCTTGCATTCAAGGATCTATTGAGTCCAGGAGATTTGACCTCATTCAAAATCAAGATTGGCTGCTTGGTACACCTAATAAGAGAAAATTGGAGAATCCTCTCTCCCATTCTACATCCAAAATTTCAGTGTTGGAGTCAGGATTAATGGAATCTGTATCCAACTTTTCAGAGCTGGTATTTGGCTCCACAGTATCAGAGATGCTAGGTTTCTCAACCTGGTCTCTCCTCCAAGGAAGATTAGTCTGGCAAGGTCCTAGCAATAACAATGCTTTGCATACATGCTGGCTGTGGTTACCCAATTTTTTCATCTACGCAGTTACATTTGTTTTGGAAGGAGTTCAAATCTATGCTGATGAAGTAGTTTCACCACATGGGTGTAATTCTTGATCTTAAATGGTTGGTGTTAGCCTTTGAATTCCTGATAGTTTAAGGCCTATTGGAGGTATTACATCGCATGTTATAAAAAGCCCCTTTATTAGAGTGAGAACCTTCTGAAGAAGCTACTGATGTTGGCAGCTAGTTTATCTGAAACCTAAGAGGAATATCTGGTAATACAACCAAGCTGTGAAGTTCGCTGCCTGGGAAATTGTTTCTTGCAACCATTTTGGGAGCACAATTAAGATGCATCTGTTTCCTTGGGTCTTAGCTTATTGTAGTAATTTAGTAGTAGTTTATTGTAACCTGCAGCAGTTTTAATTTATATTGATGAATGTTTACTTTTGTAATGCATTCTATTTACACCCAATCACTTTGATAATAAAACTGGGAAATAAGGCAGGCTATAAATCATAACATTATTTCTACCATTGAGCCAATTTATTAGTCATGTGATAGTCTGAATCATCTGCTACACATATGAACTAGGTTTGAAAATACAGTAAGAGAAAAAAAATAGTGAATTCATGTTTCAATTCCTGGTATGAATATGTTCTTTAAATACTCCCATACAGTTATGTGTTGTTTCTGGATAGCACTAGAGGGCCCACTTTCATCCCATCTTGTAAAGAGGCTTCATTGGTGAAAACCTGAGATATGAGCTTTTCCAAGGCAGCCCAGAAGACAGTGTGATCATGCACTGTCTCAAAGGCTATTACTTATGCCTTCACATGATTTCTATCTTTAAGGCCACACACTGCATTGTATTTTGGATATGTACAGTCAGGTTATTTTTAATAATGGAAATTAGGAATGCAAAAAATATGCCTACAGTATCATGAGACTAAGTACTGTTAAGCATTCAGTCATGAGGATGTATAAGATAGTCCCACAATCATAACCATTCTCCCCACCACACTTTACTGGCAAGCATATATATGCATTCCTGCCAACTTTATGTTTAGTGTATATAAAAAAACTATGACAGAGCCAATGGTTAACACCACCAGGCTAAAAACCGGATAAACATAATTTCTAGTGCAGCCTTAGACAAAAGCCATCTGGGTGATTTGGGCCAATCACTTTCTCTCAGCCAGAGGAAGAAGGAAATGGCAAAGCATTTCTGAAAAATTATGTAATAACATTTAAAAAAAACCATGTAGTTTATTTTCTGTCAGTGGAAAATGACTTGGCCATTTAACCTGAGATCATCCAATGTGTGTGTGGGCACTCACACGCATATGTATTTCAGAATTGTAAAATTATTCTTTTTGGACTAATACCGCAAGTTTTAAAAGAACTCAGAAGTTGCAATGTAGTAATGTCCACACAGTTTCATGCTACTTCAGGGTTCTTCGCACTATTAAAGATGTAACCCCTTCTATACTTACCCATTTGCCTATTAAATGCAATTGTTTCTAGAAAAGGGCAAATAGGATTCCACCAATAACTTTCTAAACAGAGACTTGGCAGGGTATTTCTATCAAGTGATTGTCAAGAGAGTCAAAATACTGGCCACCATCCTTACCTGTAAGATTTCCCTGACACCTAGAATCATCTTGCATAGCCATTGAGAATGAAAAGGGACTCACCTCTATAGTGTCTTGGTGATATAAAATCATGTGAGGGACTGGTCCTATCCAAAGTTTTAGCAGTGGTATATAGCGAAATTCTTCTGTATAGTGAATTACCTGTTTCCAGAAACCTTGAAAATATACATTCAATTTACAAATGGCATGTTTATTGGTCACTGTTATTTTAAATAAAACATTTACATCTGAGGTTTTTTGATCCCCACAAGACAAAAACAACAAGATTTGCTAAGTCTTGTGCACAATACAATTTTTAAGAAAAACATTTTTAAGAAAAACAAGATTAACAGTTTTTCTTAAAAATTTTATTGCACTGACTTAGCAAACTCAGACAAAACAACCCTGAAGTATCTTCTTTCCTATTCTCAAAATTCAGTCCTTGATCTTAACAGTTTGTTTTGTGAGATGTTCAATTGCAAATTACTGTGATATTTACTTCATAACAACTATGTTTTAATGGTATTCTTAAGTGTGGTTAATTTAGCCATGGTATATGTGATATGCCGAGTCTCAATTATTTAAGTATTTTAAGTATTAAGTAATTATTTAAGTAGAAGTATTTACAATGCTGTAGTGCTGGAGTAAGTACTTTGAGTAGAATATACAGGATTTGTCTCAAAGTGAGAGAACTACTAACCTTGCAATTTTTACTTTGCTTTGCAGATACTGTTCAAAGATACCACAAACATTCACAATGTTGGAGAACTTGTTGAAAGAAAGCTCAAAATAACTGTGTTCTGAAATGTACTGTTATTATTACCAATCACAATTAAACATGGATTGGATTTCAAACCAAAATAAATATTCATGAAGTTTTATTGCAAAACACAGCTACTGGTACAAAAGTATGAAACAGACACAAGGTTATTTTGTGATCCCACCAAGTGAGCAAAAGGGTAGCTAAAAATGCTTCTTTGTGAACTTCCATTCCAGTGCTTTAAATTTTATCATTAATCGTTTTAAACTGAGTTTTCAGTGTAAGATGCCTTGAGACTTGGCAATGAGTTTAAGAAATAAGTAAATTTATACAATCTAAAATTAGTTATCTTGGTTGATAATCAATATTTTTAAGAGAGGGAGGGAGGGAGAGTAGGTAATCTGGAGAAATCATCTCACCAAGAGCTGCTTTTCTTTTTCTTCTGCACCTTACTCTGATTTGTTACTAGTTTAGTACATAAGCAAAGTTCAGATTCAGGATAGACACTGATAAGTACATGAAAAATTGGACATATAAGGATTTCATGTAATGAGGCATTATTAAATTATAAGAAATATGACTATTTTATTCTATGAATTAAGTAAACTGGCTTCAAAAATATAAGTTAAATTCTTAATAGCCATTGCCCCACTGGTCTGCAAGTAGCTTTAAATAACCCAGAGACAAAGTGTTCACAAGTCAAATCGCAGGCCTGACTAAGCGATGATAATATTTAAAGAGGAAAGAACAATCAACCCATTTAAGATCAACATTTACTTGGAAAATATGAAGGCCAGCCAAAGTCAGCTTTACTTGAAGCTACTACTGACTTTAAAGCAACCTTTGATTTTTTTTCTAGTTACCTTGTGACATAAATTGAACAGATCTGTTTATTTACATTTACCAGTGCTTATACAACAGCTGCATAATAAGGCAGGGTCACTTTCACTTTGAGAACGTATCCTTTCGCTCAGGGTGTCAAACTCGTGGCCTGTGGACCGGATGCGTCACATGCTGGCCATGCCCACCTCCGTTTTACTGAAGAGGGAAAAGTCGTGATACATCATGTGACAACATAACGCAGTGAGTTTGGCAGCCCTGCTTTAGCACTATTAATCTCTCAGTACAAACCCGTAAAAGGAGAAACAAAGCTACATACTGGCCTATTCAATTTTTATATGAATCATAATTCATATAATTCTGGATATATCTGACTTCTACCTTCCTAAGTTAGTACATCTTCACATTCCCAATCTATTATACCCTGAAGACTCAGTACTACTCTTAAAAACTATTACACTTATGTAAAAGGCTTAAGTGCCCTGTCCTCCTGTTATAGCATTTTTTAAAACCTGTCAGTCCCACAAGATAGATCAGACCATAAAATCAACTTTTCAAGAATACTAGCTTTACATTTTATTGAGATATTGAGGTATGTTATAATAACAGAACCTTGCAGATTTGATTTTACTTCCCCCCTTCTTACATCCCATTGAATCAGAGGCATTTGCCTGAGCCACTTCTGAATATTATCTTGCTTCTCAGAACTAAAATAATGTTTCACTCCACTCTGCCTCGATAATGGTTCTTGCATACGTCAGTCAAAGATCTGCCTTGCCCTCTACATTACCAATTATAGTGAGACCAATATTGTGATGTCTTCAAAATACTATGTAAAGGTGACAAAAGTAAACCAGACAAACCAAGTATATAGTATATATAAATATCTTGAGGTACTCACCTGCTAAAAATGTAGAGAGATTTATTTTTTAATTTCACCTTTATTGTTATAAACAACTCAAGACAGTGAGCATACTTGCCTCCAGAAGTTGTGGTGCTCCAACACTGGAGCTTTTTAAGCGATTGGACAACTATTTGTCTGAAATCGTATACAGACTTCTAGAGTTCCTTCCAATTGTGTTATTCTGTTACTTCTCCCTATTTTTCACACAACAACCCTATGAGGTGTGTTAGCCAGAGAGAGAATGACCAACCCAAAGTCACCTAGCCAGTTTTCATACCTAAAACTGAAGGCAGGAACTATCTTTCTGTGTCTAGCCTGGTGTTGAACCACAAGGCCTAACTGATTCTCTACTTAATTACCTGTCGACATTTCTAGTCAGGAAGGGTTCATCTCAGCTACTATAGAATTCTCTGAGGCCAAAGCCTTTCCCAGTTCTTTTACAAGACCCAGATTTTGTCTTTCTATAGAACTTTGCTCAGCTGGATAAAATTCAGTTCTATTTCTCATGACTATTCTTCTGAGTTGCAAATTGTGTCACATAGTTTAATGTTTAGAACCCAGTCTGATTAAGGTAGAAGGACTAAGGCTTAATGCTCAACAATTTTGTTATGGTTCATTCCTTTTCATATTATGTGGTGCTTTCACAGTACAGCTAAGACAAGTTGAAACAAAGCTGAAGGTCTATCTCACTTTTCTTCTCTCTTGCGTACATCAAAGCCTTCTGCAGCAAAACAAACAAACTTGGGACTTCTTTCCAATTATCTTTTTTTTTCCTGGAAGAATTGGGAATATCATTTGATCAGCTAAAAACTTATCTTTCATATTAATTCTAAAGTTCCATACAGCTTTCTCATTAATGTGTCTCAACATGTGCGCTGCATCTATACTATGATGAAGCGCTAAATGAAGGTATCTTTGTGGCTCCAAGAAGTGAAGATGTTGTCACACTTTATCAGCCAATGGCTATGCCAGGCTATGGGAGTCAAAATCATTACTCTTTTTATACACAGAGCTAGAAAATCAGATTTCTCTTCTGACTCCACTGCTAGAAACTAGATTTGATGCGACAGTCTGTGAAACTGAACTAAAAATTAATACTGGAATATTATTATTTTATGTACTTTTGCTACATCAGTTCTGATTGATAGGGGTATATGATTTTTGAAAATGGGAAATGTCATTTGTTTAGCATTTATTCATAAGCTTTTAAATACCTTCTATATATTGTTGATATGTACACTTCTATGTGTATTCATAACAGGAGTAAGCTTACCTATTTTATGATGCTGGTTTATAACAGTGTTAACTAACTAGATTCTAGGGCATCTAAAGCACATTAAAAAGAAATCACTTTTATTTTCCTTCCTGCCCTGAATTTGTCACTTTGTTTGCGTCACCGGCTTTTCTGTTTCAAGATATACCCATATAGCTGAGCTGTTCTATCACCATGTGTAAATAACCTGATTTTGAACGCAAAGAACGATTGAAAGTGCATTATAGAAGAGCTATCCTCATTTTCCTTCAGTTATAAATCATAACAGAATCTCAAGCTACTGAGATAGTGATATTGAAGCTGAGCTGCAGATACAAAATGGAGAGTATTTTTAATCCTGACTTTTAGGTTATCTTCTAATATGCAAAATAATTCATTATGAAAGGGTTACTTCGTTCAGATGCTTCGTCGGCAATATCTAATTTTATGACGTTATAAACACTGCATTTTCTCCCCCGCCTTCCATCCTAACAAACTTCCAAATTTGCGCTTCGGTCCCAAGCGGCCTTCCGCAGCAGTTCCGATTCAGCCTCGCCCCCGCTCTGCGCTCACCAGCTGACTGAAATAAGCAAGTCGGGAAATTTTATAGCCGGAACAGCCGCCGCCGCGGCTCGCCCAAAACCCTTTGGAAGAAATGGGCGGGAAGTTTTTACCTTCGGCGTCGCCATCCAGGAGCATAGAGTTACCCAGGATGGGGTACCAGGGTTTGACCTCCGGGATGGCCTTCATCTCTTTCCATTTCCGATAGTTGCGGAGCACCAAGAAGGAGAGGGCGGCGGCCAACAGACCTAAGGCCGACGTGGCCCCAACCGCCCACCCGAAGAAAAACGCGCCGCTGACCAGAGCCATCCCGGATTCCACTTCCTAAAACCTGGCTGCGCGCTAACGAGCAAAGTGGTTTTGCAGACGGGCGATCAGAGATGCAGCCCGGAAGGCTTCGAGAAGCAGAGGGGGGAAATCCAGGAAGAGAGCGAGGAAAAGCCCGGCCCGACCTCTAGACTGGCCGTGGAATTGCGAAACCTCAGGTGGAACTCTGCGATTTATAAAACCCGAAGACTGAGAGAAACGGATAAAGGGGAGAGACAGGCGCGGTAGAGCCACGACTCCCGCCCTTTCCAGCTCCAGGGCATACTCAAGCCTTAACCCGCGCTGCAGCATGTAAACAGATACTAATCCACGTGCTTCTTTCCTTTCCGGACCTGCTTTTCGGTGCGGCCCATCACCAGAACCGGCCACTCGCCATCTCCAGAGGGCAGAAACTGGGAAGCACCCCTCCTCCCGCTCCCAACTCTCGTTGCAAATCTGCCTAGGGCTGCTATGCTGCCTTCCAACTGGAGCGTTTGAAGCTCTACAGAGGAGATGGCGGTCGACGGTTTGTTTTGTTCTAAGAGTAGCCCAGCTCCATCTACCCTTATGTTGCATTAGCACTATTCTGCCTGTTGGTTAGCAACAGCTACGGATATGTGTATATACATACACATGTTGCACACACAAATGCAATAAATTAAATGACTGCCCATTATCTTTACTGTAGAACCCATACATCACCCAGGGGCACTTTTGTAGTTTCTGCCAGGGCTTTCTCACCCCATGCCCACAAATTACAAATCTTCCTTACCCTGTAGGAAGTCAGCGCGCGCGCGCAACCACACACACACACACACAGAGAATGAAAAATTTTGGGGAATATTAAAAGAGGCAGGATAGAATATTTCCCCTAAAGGAGAAATTGAAACAATCTTAACAAAGACAGAAAGCAACCTCAATCTCCAGGAAAAACATGAAGAGGCCATTCTTTAGAAGATTTTGTATCCATTCAGAAAGATTGGGCCACTCTATTCACAAGCAAAGAGCTAACAGAGACTCCAAATAAACAAAACAATTAGGCAAGCCAAAAGTTCACAAGATTAACTCAGACAAACACCGAGGGTTTGCATTTCCCCTTTTGCCTATAGAGCCAGCCATGACCTCATAGGAATCTGACAACAGCCATTAGAATGTTAAAGGACGTGTTCTTGCACAGGAACCGGAATCTCGAATACAAAGCCCAAAGAAGATATAAAAACCCACCTACTCTCAACTCCATTTTGTCAGCTTTTCCAGAACCTGCATGCTGTATGTGTGTTGGTTCTGCTCATCAATAATCTTCTTTCTTAAGCAGCCTCCATTTTATTCCTGTCTTGGAACTGGAACTGGATTTTTCTTCCAACACTTCCTTAGTTTTTGTGTAATCCCTTTATGTCTATTTGGAAAGCTGAAACTATTGTATCTGCTTTTTCTTACAAAGTTTCCATGAGCCTACAAAAGTAAGTCAAAACAAGAACAAACCACCTGCTCTCTTTACCTAATGTTTGGATTCTTGTAGCATCAGAGCAACTTCCTTGCCTTTGTGGGAAAAGAGCTTCTGTTTTTCAGAAATTTCGTTCTAGGAAATTAACCACCAAGAACAAAGCATTAAATGGGGAGGGTTGCTGTATTTTACTGAATCTCAATATTAAACATATGAGAATAGTTGCAGGAATTTGGTAAGTTTAGTATAATGAAGAGAAGGACTAGGATTGATATCAGGACCTGCCACAAAGTAGAGAGGGTGAACCCATTCTCCAAAGCACCTGAAGGTAGAATAAGAAGTACTAGGTGGAAATTTATCAATTTATCCAACCTAGAATTTAAGAGAAATTTCAAACAGAACAATTAATCAATGGAACAGGTTGCCTACAGAAACTGGATGCTCCATCACTGGAAGTTCTTAAGAGATTGGACAGCCATTTGTCTGAAATGGTACAGGGCAGCGGTCCTCAACCTTTTCTTATTGCTGACCACGCATTGGGGGGGGGCAAATAAGTGGCAGGCGCACACATGCACATAGCTCCATTTGTGCAAGCAGGGGGCACAAGCACCCTCCACTCGTGCAAATGGAGCTTCCCACATAAGTGGAGGATGCTTGCACTCAAAGCTCCACTCACATGAGTGGCGAACCCTTGCACTCATGTGCAAAGCTCCACTTTCACGTATGGAAGGCACTTGTGTGGAGGTGTTTGTGTTCATGCATGAAGCTCTCCTCACGTGAGCGGAGCTTCGCATGCAAGCACAATCACTCTCCAAGCATCCTCCGCTTGCGTGAGTGGAGCTTCATGCGTGACCACAAGGGCCCACCAGTCTCACGAGTGGTGCTTTGTGCTTGAGCATAAGGGCCTGCCACTCACACAAGTGGAGCTTCATGCATCACGTTTGACTCTCACTAACCGGCATGGCTCGGTAGTGGGCCACGGCCTGGGGGGTTGGGCACCCCTGGTATAGAGTCTCAGGCTTGAGCAGGGGATTGCACTGGAAGACCTGTAAGGTCCCTTGCAACTCTGTTATTCTGTTATCTAGTAGGTACTTCTTAAGCCCCACAAAATACCTCTAGGGTATTTCTGACAACGATCAATGGTGCACATTAGCACTATTTGAGAACAATTTCCCTTGAAAAAATATGCAGTCATTCAATTCATATCATGACCAGCACCCTCGTCTAATGCTAGAAATCTTTACAACTAACAAAAGAAGCCCTTACTGTGGTCACCAACCTTTTGGGCACATGTGGAGAGAAGTTTTGTGGAGAGAGGTTGTTCCATGGACCAGAGAGGAAATGGTTTCACAGGCTGCCTGTATCCCATAGGTGGGACTTTGCTTGTTTGCATGGCCCAGTTTCTGGCATGCCGTAGCCCAGTGAGGGTCCACGGACCGGGGATTGGGGAACCCTGCTGTAGAAGATTGGAAATAGTTCTGCATTTCATCATCTCCCACAATTTTGTTTTTTCTCTTTTCTTACCCTTGTCACATAACTATATCGCTGAAGTTATCTTACTGGTCTGATTATTTGTTTTTAGTTTTAAGGTGTAATTTTGTAAGGAGTTCATGAACCAAGACAGTTTTTGTTGACTGAATTTTTGCTTGCAGAGCATATAGTCAGTTTGATTTTAGTGATGTTCATCTTTGGGTCTGTTTAATTATTCCAGATGCTATCTTACTTCAATGTTAGCATTCAGTCGCCTATAATTACACTTTTGCTTATATCAACTAGCTGTTACAAGTACACAAACTACTGTACTTAATGTACACTTTCTTTTGTCTGGAGTTGTTTTGTCATGATTTCCAAATAAGAGCATTACACCTGCCTCAAGCATTGATTTTGTTGACTGGCTACTACATTTCTTTTATGATTTCTTAGATGAAGCCATAGCGTTCTAATTAATATTGGCAGGTTTGTTTGTTTTTATTAGATGAGTAAAAAAAGTAACTACCATGCACTGTAAAAGATGTCCTATCTTTGATGCTTCTTCTCTGAAACTGTTGTGCTGCCTACCCTTGTTGTAGAAAAATATTGATCAGGATTATTGAAAAACTGACCCAGCACTATTATAATTAATTGAACCAATAATGTGGGTGGAAGGACTTGAAGAAATGGGTCATGTGAAAAACAGGTATCAAAGAAGAATGAAAATTGGTCAATGAGTCTATAGCTTTTCACGTGTAACCTTTTAGATGCATGTTTTCCATGCACTCTGAACTTCTTGGCCCATCAATACACACTTTGAATTTGCTTATATTGTACTTGTGTGAAAGCTAATGAAATACACTACGTATTGTTGCCCTGGGATCTGATCCTGTGGGATACATCCAGAAAACAATTTTAAAGAAGCTTCTAACGAAGAAAACTTTCTCTTCCATTGATGATATACTACATTGGGATTAATAACCAATTTTTCCACAACATTATTTCACAGTTTTTGGTACCTGCTTATGTTTTATCTTTTCACTCAGGCTTTCTGAGTATGAATGCCACAGATAATTAGTCAATTTTGTTTTGTTTTCCTTACCGCACCCTCTTTTAATGATTTTTAAATATTTTAATTTCTTCTTTTTATTAATACATTTTACTAAATCTTATTATAACACTTTGAGATGGGATTGTATGGAAGCAGTAAATGAATACAACATCATGCATGTTTAACTTGTCTTTAACATGCATACAATACTAGTATACATTGCAAGTATTTAGAATATTTTTAATGCTAATTAAAGTAAAGTAAAGATATGATGATACACTTCAGAGCAGCAACTTAAAAATAACAAAACCCACCCCCCAAATACGTACCGTAACTTATCTTGTCCCAAAGGTACTTTTTCAAAAGGCAACTGGACTTTCTGTGTTTTTCTTTGAAGACGTTTCACTTGTCATCCAAGAAGCTTCTTCAGTTCTGACGCTTCCTGGATGAGAAGCTTCTTGGATGAGAAGCAAAATGTCTTCAAGGAAAAATAGAGCACCTTTGGAACAACCATGACTTGGATGGCTAAGAATCTCCATAGACTTTCTGAGATCTTGAGAAGTCTGCATTATGCAAGAGCTTTTGAAAAACTGAAAACATGCAAACTTTGTAATTTGCTATAGCCCAGAAAAAGACATTGCAGATGGGCTTTTTCCCTCCCCTTATAACCATCTTTGCTAACTACTTATTTTACTAACTTTTGAAGCTGTAGACAAGAAGCAATGAAGAATGCAGCTTAAAGAAACTTTTATTTCTCTGCGTTTCTAAAATGTTTCAAACGTCACTAAATAAATATATATTTCTAAACAGAAATTTGGTGTTCCCAGTATCTGTTTAGAAACTAAGCAAAGGAATATATTGTTCAGGAGGCATTATCTATGTAATTTGGAATTGTTTCAGCATTCTTAGTTTAGACTTTATTTACTAATGCAATATATTTATTTATTTATTTATTTTTTACATTTATATACCGCCCCATTCCGAAGACTCGGGGCGGTTTACAG